>JAEUYN010000078.1:0-70177 GCA_018257835.1 Euura lappo | reverse complement strand
GGATTTATGTCAACATCCATTTCAGATAATTTATCGATCGCGTCGAAGAACTTCCGCACGTGTTCTCGTACGTCCTCACCGTCCTCCATTCGCTGCAGTGTTAATTGTTTTAACAGGTTGGCTTTGCGGGCCGGTCCCTTGGACTGATAAATACTTTCCAGTTTTATCCACACTTCACGAGACGTAGCGCATCCCTTGATTTGTTTCAGTTCGGAGGGATCGATCGACAAAATTAAATCGGATTTGGCTTTGTTATCGTTCTTGGTCCACGTACTCACTAACGCGTTTCGGGCGGGCGTCCCGTCGGACGTCGGTTTCACGCACTCGCCGCTTACGTATGTCCACGCGTCGTTTTTTACGAGTAACGCTTCCATTTGCATTTTCCAAGTGTCGTAGTTCTCTTTGTTCAGAGTCTCTATTCGCATGAGCCCGCTCATTGTTTCTACGCGTCTCGACGCTCGGCACTTTAACCTCAAAACTGAACTTGATTACGTGACTCGCACTTTCATTTACACTTGACACTTTTGTCGGTACCCTGGGCCCATAACCTGTGAGCAGGATATGTGTGGTAGGGTGACGGAGGATTTGGGACGGTGGCTAGGAACGTAGTTCCAGGTGCCGACTTAGGGTGGCAGCACCAACCGCGCAGCGTCTCATTTCAACAATACGAAGCATTAGAGTTGGTGTCGGAATCGCGAGAAATATCAAATATATTTTACATATATGAAAAATGTAAATATATTATAAATTACTTATAATGGACATATATTTAGGCTGAAATATATTTTTCATATACTTCACAAAATACATATACTTCCGTACGGGTTAAAATTGATAAAACTGATTTCCCTGAGATATATTGCGATTTGTCCGATTTTTTGGCACCTATGATCGTATAACTTCCGAACGAATCCGAGGCCCATAATTTCCTTTGGAGGATAACTTGATTATAAGTGGTTGATTTCAGGTAAAAAGTTTCAGGAAAATCGAAGGTGTCCAAATAAATAATATATTGATTTTTTCTCTATTATCAAAAATATCCCAGAACGGTGTAGTTGGAAAAGATTGTGCAATTTTTTTTTCGAAAATCTCGGTCTTTTTGGCACATTTTATGTCCTTACCATTTTTCGAAAAAAGTCAAAGCTCTTGAAGTTAGAGCCAGTTGAAAAAAGTCCGTTTGCGAAAAGGATGAAAAATTGGAAAATTCAAAAAAAATAGAAAACATGGCTGAATCGAAAAACGGCCAAACACGTGTTCACTCTTTTCGATGCACGAATTGAGAAAAAAATTGACATCAAGATCGGCGTCGGTGACCTTCACCGATTAGGTGAAATGCCATGGAACCCCCATATATAAGTTTATAGGATACACATTGGCATATATACTGTGATGTATTTTTCCGTGAAAGACGTGCCCCGTCGATTGAGACCAAGTTGATCGAAATCCGACCGCGCGTTCTCGAGATATCGTCGGACAAAAATTTGATCACGCACACACACACACACATAAACATACACACACACACATACACGAGGGGCTGTTCACTCTCGAATTTACTGTTTTTAGTGCTCGAATCGGTATTCAATCAACTGCAAATAACGTCGAGTTATAACATACTGTCTGAATAACGTTTGAAATTAAGGAATCTAGTTAAAATAGTACGCGTCTAGTGTACGGCGTTGAAATCACTAACACAATGCGTGAGTAGTGGGTCTTAGTAGCGAGTAGCGCGGTCTAAGGCGCGACTAGTGCTGTCTAAGGAGCGACTAGTGCGTTTAAGGAGCGAGTCACTGTGGCTCAGGTGCGAGTCAGTCTGCCGAAGGAGTGCGTAGTGAAAATACGGTAGGATAACGTCGAGCGTTTTCAGCGCAACTTTTGGTGTATTTTGTTCGTCTTGTGAAAAAAGGTACGTGAAATATCTTAAATTATCTATACAGCTAAAATATTCAATGAATACACGTTCATGAAGTGTAATCTATATCCAACGAATGTATAACCTTCGTTCTACCGTGAGTAAACGAGGAAAGGCCCCATTCCGAAACCAACACAGGCGCACGCTTCAGTCGTCCGTGTGTCGGGTGCGTTCGGCCACGCGAGAGAGACAGCATGGGGCAGCTCGAGACAGAGAACGTCTGCGGGCCGGTCGTCCGTTTGCGAGTTTGGTTGGAGAGGGGGAATAGTAATTTGCCAAACAAGGCGCGCTAACTCAATTTCGTTGTTCCATGTTTTACTGTTTTAGTTCAGTCAACGAATTTTATGGCATTTTATGGTTAGGTTATGAAGCATCGCGAATAAAATAATCAGGCCTGAATTGAACGCATTATCATTCCGCGAACGTTTATTCGAAGTAATTCGAAGAAGTTCAGGGATGATTATTGAATGAAAAAAGTTAGTGAATCATCGGAACGAATAAAGATACGGGATAAATGATACGCCAAAGAAGCTCGTTATAGTAACTCATTTATTAACAGAAGGTAAGTGATCATCACTTTCCTTTTTTAATTATTTTGGTATATTATCGTAGTTTTAGACATTGTCTCTCAAGGCATTGTTTAGAAACGGAGCAAACCAAGACCGGACCCAAGGTGCGGGGCTTCAAGTCCTACGGAGATGAAACTCCTCCGCCTCTCATCTCATCGGAGCAAGCCAAGACCGGACCCAAGGTGCGGGGCTTCGAGTCCTACGGAGATGAAACTCCTCCGCCTCTCATCTCATCGGAGCAAGCCAAGACCGGACCCAAGGTGCGGAGCTTCAAGTCCTACGGAGATGAAACTCCTCCGCCTCTCATCTCATCGGAGCAAACCAAGACCAGACCCAAGGTGCGAGGGCTTCGAGTCCTACGGAGATGAAACTTCTCCGTCTCTCATCTCATCGGAGTTTCATCTCCATAGGACTCGAAGCCCTCGCACCTTGGCTCCGGTCTTGGCTTGCTCCGATGGGATGAGAGGCGGAGGAGTTTCATCTCCGTAGGACTTGAACCCCCGCACCTTGGGTCCGGTCTTGGTTTGCTCCGTCTCTAAACAATGCCTTGAGAGACAATGTCTAAAACTACGATAATATACCAAAATAATTAAAAAAGGAAAGTGATGATCACTTACCTTCTGTTAATAAATGAGTTACTATAACGAGCTTCTTTGGCGTATCATTTATCCCGTATCTTTATTCGTTCAGATGATTCACTAACTTTTTTCATTCAATAATCATCCCTGAACTTCTTCGAATTACTTCGAATAAACGTTCGCGGAATGATAATGCGTTCAATTCAGGCCTGATTATTTTATTCGCGATGCTTCATAACTAATGACTGAACAAACGGTAAGCATGGAACAACGAAATGATTAGCGCGGCAAATTACTATTCCCCTATAACCAAACGGCGGACGACCGGCCCGCAGGCGTACGTCTCCAGCCGACGGACGTGCTGGCACGCCTGTGAGATGAACGCTTCTCGTTACTCCTGACTGTATAATCATATAAATATATCGCGGATATTCCAAACCTGTATACAAGATGTCGGGTGGTGGTGTACGTAACGTCCTTGCGACTAATATATTTCGCACCTACTTGTATGAGATTCTTGACTACAATTGCTATAAATCTCAGCCTGAAATGAATATCCTAATTTCGGATTAATTCGAGCCATTTACATATAGATAAAATATTTTGGAATATAGATTTGCAAATTAATTCAGGCTTGTTTCATTTCATCGCTTATTTTTCGAATATTCGGAAGTTTTCTTTTCAAGATTTCGTTATTCGAAAATATAAATTCATTGTATAATCACGTTTCTGATACCACGAAATGTTAAGGATGTAAATTTGAAGAACGTCAATACAGCCTCGTTCCGTTCATACAATCTATTGAAATCACTGTAAACGTATTTTTTTTTCTATCTCTATCCCTAATTGAAACTCTTCAGCAAAGAATTCGCGTAAAAACAAAACATAGCGGATGTAGGTGATACGATAAAATATTTGTCTTTAATTTTTATACCTAACATGTTGTTGGGTCTTCATAACAATTTATTTCCTTGTGGTCTTTCGGTTTTGTAAATTCTTGTACACATCCTTAGACAACAAATTCTGTTTCAAGTACTCGATTCTAATCAAATTCTAGGTCTACCTAGTTACTTATTGCGAGACTTATTGTTAGTCCAGGTAATATAATAAATCAATTGATAACGAATTTTTGATTAAAAAGGAAAAAAATTCATGTGCGAATTCCGATAAAACAATCGAAAAAAAAATTGATATTACGTCATAAACATTAAACTCTCTCTGTTGAAGGTGTGCAACAGTATTTGTGCGTCATCCCAAGTTCGTAATCATGGCTGGTGGAGTAAATGTCACAGACGGGGAAGGAGAATCGAAGAATTCTTCCGACCAGGAAAGTGAAGAAGAAAAGTTTCGCTCCCATTTTTGGACGAAACTTCAGAATGAACTGGGAATGTGTATCCCACGATACGTAAAATACATTCTGCAATTCAATAACTTGGACAACCCGATCTCATTCCGAGGAATTTCCGACACAATTATAGACGACCTGGAAAAGTTTGCCAGAACAGTAATGCTTTCACTGATCGAAGACGAGCACAAAGACTTGAAGGAATATTATGGAATATTCCATAAAAAACCACAATGCTTCAGTTTCGTTATTGGCGATAGGATATTACTCAAAAAGTTGGTCGAATTCGTAAAGACAAAGCCTTTTGATTACTGGGGCGGCATCAGCAGCACTTCAGCACAAGGTAACATCATGTCATCTGGCGACCGAGCGAGTAATGATGCTTTCAACATCGATACAGAAGCCGAGAAAAAGAAGCTGCAGCGACAAACCACAAATATGCTAACGAAATGTGCAGAGTTGAGTGAATCAATGCGACGGTCAGTTGATAAGGAAGTGATAGTTAACGTTACGGCTAAAAAAAACGAAGAAAACACTGCAATAACGTACGAGGCAAAGATTACATGCCCTTTATGCTCGAGCGTGAGAAGTTTTGAGAGAACTGTGGAAATTGGACAATCTGAAAAAAAACGATGGGTGCTCTCCAACTTCAAGAAACATCTCATAACGCACTTTGTCAAAGGAGGCAATCGCACTAATGGACAAGGGAAGAAACAACAATCGGCTAGAACGTGCGAAATTTCGTCGGCGATTGGTCAGCAGACGATCGCGGCGAACGACGAAGATCTCAACACGCAGATCCAGGATTCGAGTATAATGGTAGCAGCGAATTCATCTCCGCTTTGTGCAGCTGAGAATCCACCTACGTTTTTTGAAGCTGAGAATCCACTCACAAATGGTGCAGCGGATCCAACGACCGACATGGGAAAAATAATTACTGTACTCTCTTCCGTAGATAACCTCTCGGGGGAATTGTAGGTCAAGGTAGTTTTCGGACGGACTGCCTTGACAGTTTGAACCAAAGATTAAATCCTGTCCGAATGGAAAGTACAGAAATGAGAGAAATTGATAGTATTTTAAGAAGCTGTGATAGTCATTTAAGTTCAAATGAAATAATTCAAGAGACGAAATCCTCTTTCTTATCGATGTTGGTTCGATGTAGTGAAGCGAAGGCAGAACGCAAGAAAGGTGGATTCAGGTACGAAAAGTCTCTGAAACTTTTTGCAACCTACCTTTTTATCATTGGGGGACGTATTTTATACGATACTCTAGCCGCGAATTTACCTTTGCCTTCTGTAAGCACAGTCAGTCGCACCATCAATGCGTATGCTGTTTCTTTGACAGAAGGAAAGTGTCGCGGTGCAGAATTGAAACAGTTTTTACAAGCAAGAAATTTAACGTCTTTTGTTTGGCTAAGCGAGGATGCAACACGCATCACTGGCCGGATCCAGTACGATCCTCATACAAATCAATTAATAGGATTTGTTTTACCTTTCGACACACACGGAATGCCTGTTGCATTTTCTTTCACGGCTACTTCTGCCAAAGCTATTCAGGAGCATTTCGCCAATAATACGGTAGCCTCTTTACTGTACACCATAATGGTTCAGCCATTACAAAATGATGCTCCTTGTTTCTGTCTTTGCTTATACGGTACGGATAATAAGTTTTGCACTGAGCATGTCATTAAACGTTGGGATTACATGATAAGTGAACTCAAAGAGTACGGAATAACAGTACTTGGTGTCTCGTCTGATGGAGATTCACGATTAATGAGAGCTATGCGTATCCAAACAAATATAGGTATTAGGACCTCAAACTTCAGTGCAGTCAGTGACAATTTCGAAATTCCCGAATTTCATGCGAAGGTATTCCCGAAGTTTATATGCACTCAAGACACAGTTCACATTGGTGGAAAATTGAAATCAAGATTGTTAAAACCTTCACTAATAATGCCCTTAGGGAACTTCATAATTTCGTCCGGGCATTTGCAATTGCTCATAGATTCAGTTTCAAAGGACAAACACCTTTTAACTCAAACTGACTTGTCACCACAAGACAAAATGAACTTTGCGTCAGTGGTTAAAGTTTGTGATCCGAAAATATGGAGTTTGTTAGAAAAACATGTTCCAGGGAGTGAAGGTACCCGAGCGTATTTGAAAATGATGTTCTACGTTCTTAACTCTTACTTATCCACATCACTAACAATCAAGGATAGAATTTATTACATTTGGTACAGTGTCTTTTTTCTACGTCTGTGGCGAGCCTGGTTAAGTTCTATACCCGAATATTCATTGACAAATAATTGCGTAACAACAAACGCATATTTATGTATTGAATTCAACGCTCACGGTTTACTAAACGCAATCTTCCGATGTATAGAAACGGATTCGCTGGAACATTTTTTACCCTGGCAATATGGCAGCCAACAATGTGAGAGTTTTTTCCGGAATTTGAGATCAACTAGTACAACATGCTCCACTGTTGTTAACTGCACTCTCCTAGAAGCGTTCCATAGAATCCAACGAATTCAATTGCAGGCAGATATTTCAGTCACAGACTTTAATTCTGAGGGAGAAAACCTTCTCTTTCCACGGACAAGACATTTAAATTCATCTTATGAAGTTCAAGATGAGAACATCTCAGCTCCCACTGTCATATTGGATAAAAACTGTACGCTCCCAACTTACTTCGAAATAAAAAATATACTCCATCGTGCTAAGGAGGATGCATTCAACATTGTTTGTATGTTAGGCATGCGAGTAGATATACGAAAAGCAGACGACATAAAAATCCGGAATATAGGCAACAATCACACGTACGATGAAGATGTTTTTGATGACGAAAATAATTCAGATACCGAAGATTCTCCTGACACCCCCGTAACTAACCCTAATCAGCAAAATGAAGCCGAAGCAGAATGTGATATCGAAGTACTCCAAGATTTGACACTTTTATCAAAAATCACAGGGACAATAGAATTACAAGATTATTCCGAAACTCAAATAGACCTAAATCCGAATAGCCCTTTTACAGTCGTACAGGATTCTCTTGGCAAGGAGATTGTTGTACGAAAGTCGTCCATATGTTGGCTGCTCAACTCGAAGGTGTCCAGACTGAGTAGTGACCGTTTACAAAGAGTGAGGACTTCAGAATACGAGAGAAATGTAAGATCTATAGCAACTGACAAATCTAATTATACAATTATATCTGAGGATGTAAGTGTCGGAGATTGGTGTTTATTCCAAAGAAGCGATGGTGATAAATGCATCATAGGGCTGGTACTTGGCTTTGCATATACGACCGGTAAAACTTGGCGGAGTATAGAATACTCAAATACTTTTGCGAATGTCAGCGGGAATAAGAGGCCCATCGGAGTATTATGCCACTGGTTTAATATTGACAGCAATGCAAATTTAATGTTGCTCGAACTGGCTGTGCACGGATATATTCCAATAAAGCAGTATAGACTTACACTCCCAGCCCCGATATTCACAGAGGTTGGCCTTAGTCTAAGTGATAATATTTATAGCGAAATAAAGCACAGACTTGAATAATAGCGTTAGGAATCAAACTTGTGTTACCAATTAAAAAAATTATAACTCTGTTGGATTTTTTTCCGAAAAAAGGAGATACGGACAGAACTCTCATAGCTGTAAGTAATTGGTAACGGGTGTTCAAAACGCTAAAATATATCAGTAGTTTTACTCTAAAAATATTACAGATATTTGAATACTATTAAACTTTATATTTATATCGTTATTTTATGCAGTGATATTTAATATGTGCTCATCAAAGACTGAAGTACATTTGAATGTAACCTAAGTGCAATACGAAGTGCCATTTTTTTAACATAATTTTTCTATGTAATTTTTATTGATGTAATTTCAAATACAAGGTTGTGAATAATTAATAAAACAAATTCTTCAGAAACTGATATTGAACTTCCTCTTGCGAATCCTATATTTCGTCGCCTTAGTATATTTATTTGCCCTACCGACCATTCGGATTTGACAGGAATCTTCGGATTCAAATTTCCATAACATTTAGGAAAAGTATTTCTATCACAGTTTTGTTTTAATCTTCTTATAGTGATTGTATATCCTTATACAACAGTTTTGTGGTTTGAGTCACTCAATTTGAATTTTTATTTAAAAGGTTTTTCATAAAAGTCAAGTTCGTTAGAAAATGGTCTGTACGGAAAATAAATACTCAGTCTACGATTTGGCCTTATTTTTAATTTTTTTTTTATCATCAATACGGCAGCATATACTAGAATGTAAATTTTTATCAACATTCCGTGAAACTTACACAGCATACCTATAACGATTACTTCAGTTACCACGAGACTGGCAAGGTACGGAAGAGAACCTCTGGTTAATTGAATAGTCTTAGCAATATACCATACACTGTAAAAAATGATTGTGAATTTACTACACCTCAACTCCAAGAAAGTCTTGTAAAATTACAAATTTAGTATAGCAAAGTGAATCACTATGCATGTTCATTGAATTTATGAACAAATTTAGTTATCGTATTTGGAAATCAATTTTTATGAAATGTGAAGTGATTTCATCACTCCTGTATGTGAAAAAAACTTCCAACACATTGTTGGACGTTCACAACCAACATTTTTTACAGTGTACTGACAATTAGTGCAAGTTAAAATTGATTCAATATTATTTATTTTTTTTTTTTATATTGTAATGAAAACAGTACTATTATATACTTTCACAGGTTATCATTTTATGGATAACATTTTCAAGTGAAAATGAATTCATAAAATTGACTTTATTTTATTGTATGCTTCAAATCAGGTCGGCCTGCTCGGTCGGCTGCAGACGCATAATGATGGTTACTGACCATTCCGCCCTCGCCCCACACAAGTTTCGACTAACTTCGGGGACATACCCGCTCGGGTATGGCGGGTAGTGGAATTATTATTATTATTATTATTATTATTACTATTATTATTAATTATTCAGGTATTTATTTATTAGCATTGAAAATGCTTCTATTTTTTAGGGTATTTAGAAAGTATCGGTGAGTATGGGTATCCGATCGCCAGGTGTAATGTTTTGTGTTACAGAAAATCGTCACGTCACGGGAGCGGAATAGAAAGCATGTGAGGTTTGAAAGGTTTTTGTTTTAATACAAACAATCGTTTGTGGATTATGGTCAGTTATCCTAGTACGTCTAAAAAACTATCCGATGCCGAGCGAACGTTGGTCAGATGGTGCGCTTCGGTAGGATTAGTGAAAATAAGGCGCGAGACGGTAGAGTTAGTGAGAATAAGGCGCGCGTCGTAGCGAGTTTAGTGCAAGCGTTAGGTATAGCGTTGCTGTTAGTCATCTTAGCGCGCAATAGTGCGTCCCGTTGTGGAATCGCAGTGTTAACGTATTTAACGTATAGAGACTAGCGTTTACGGTATTTAACGTATGGAGTCTGGCGTTTACGGTATTTAATGAAATGAATTGCGTGAAACCGTACGATAATGTTTGGCTAACTCGAGAGTGAACAGCCCCTCGCACATACACATACACACACACACACATACACACACACATACATACACACAGACGTCCATCTGAAAATGATCGGAAGTGATTCTCCGGACCTCGAAACGTGGAGATTTAGTGGAAACTCAACTTTTCATTTTCGGGGTGATTACAATAACTTCCTATTTTCTCCGAAATCAGAGATACGGGAAGTTAATAAATAATACGACGTTTTGCCTTTACGTTGTTTTTTAATTCTCCTTGAAAATTGTAATGCAAGAACGACGTATCGACCTTTTGCACTTACATTTTTCGATCTCGTAATTTCCATTGATCTATACGTTTTGACCTTTTTCAGAGCGAATGGCGTGAAAAAAAAGTTATACGACCTTTTGCCATCAAAATCGCGGTTTTTGGCGCTTACGACCTTATGCCATTAGACACGCGATATGGGAAACCTCACAGTATGTATTCGGATCTGTTACATCTGAAGTGCATGGGCAACCGAAGGTGCGAAAAATATTTCCTTGAGAGCAAACATAAACGCAAAATGCCTTTTTTTAATAAAAAAAATGAACAAATATTATATTACACAGTGAAATCGTAAGCTTGGTAGAGAGCGTTATTGCGCCAATCTACAAAAGAGGTGGAAACGGGTACAGAATATTCAAATTTCTACTCAATCACGGAGTGGAATCCAGAGTACAAATTACAACGATCGAATCTTACCATTTAATACACCAAATCATGTGAGGATTCATGCATAGAAAATATTCTACGAATGAACTATCATGAAATTAAAATATATATATTCTCTGATTATAACAGATCATACATCATCTCGATGGTGTCTTGGCCAAGCCAAGAGAAACGACATACAGCATGGGAAACGTCGCAACTGACTTGACTTTCCAAGAAAATAGCATCGACAACACATTGGGAAAAAGATCTGGAAAAATTTGAAATGCAACCAGCCAAAATGGTGGTGCTTGAAACCGCACTTTCCTGCGACGAACGGATAGGTATACCGCATCAATACACGTTCAAAGCAATCAACTAAAACAAATATTTCTTCTCATTGCAGCTATCGAAGGATACGTGAAAACTGTATTTAAAGAAAAAACAATACACGAAAAAACCGTGATTGGAATCGGATCGATCACTGATGGAAAATATGAATTGGAAGTTCAGGTCACTAAATTTGCAAACACGATTAGCTACCAAACAGGCAAGAAAATTAGGGTGACTGGATATATAAAGAGAGGATCATCGTCACTCACACATATTTTAGTGTATTCTTCGGAAGACACAGAGAAGTTGATAGCAGACAAGATGCCTTTGGAAAAACTAATACTAATGGAGCGGAATCACTGAGAAGAACACAAGAACCTTCTACCAGTGAATCAACACAACAAAAAGTAAACATTTAATATTCACATATTAAATTGGGGGCAATTCACATAACACATACGTAACTCTCCAGAGAGAGAGAGAGAGAGAGAGAGGTCTAGAACATCGTAATTTAGAAATAAAAATCGTTATATTGGAGGGTGAACGAAAATAGTACATTTAACAAAATTTTTCATCACAAACGTGCGTAAATTGCGATTATATGCACGCTTGCGTAATATGCACATAAACACATAAAGGCACTTTTCCGCACGGCGTGATGAAAAAAGTATAGTGTACACTTGGGAAAGTTGATTGTGACACAGTAGCTTGCGTATATCTGAGCACCCATATACAAACTATAGCGACTGCGTCAGAATCAACGTTCACAAGTGTACAGTAAGTATTATGTATTTGAATAACGTCTTAGTTAACAACAAAAATTGAAAACCTTATTGATTCATTGGGATTTTTGTTACGGAAAGAGAAATTGGACAAATCCGGATAAGTAATCACCTGAAGAAAGACCGTGCGTTACACTCGACTACCACGAATCTACTATAAAAACAATAAAAAAAAGTGAAACTTAGCTTATTTATACGCCATCGCACGAACATCAGCTTATCCAGTGGATAATTTTAACACAACTATATTACACGAAAAATGATAGATCTTTCAAGAATTCTATTCTTTATGTTCCGTGTGGTAACCACGAATTAAAGTTAACAACTGGGTAACTAACGTTCGGACAACAGAACATTATGAGATTAATTACAGTAACGTAAAATATGTTTTCATGTATTTCATTTATTATTGAGAAGTTATGTTATTATTGTAGGAAAAAGTAAATATATTATTAAACAAGCGGGTTTGGGCTGACTATGAGCCAGCCTTCGAACTTCCCGTTATTTATTTTATTCTCAGCTATTTTGAAATTTGTAAATCTGACCTCAGATTCTTGATCAGCGGTTCAAAAAACCTTCGAGTACAAATTTCCGTAAGATTTCGAATGTTTTTAGTATTTTTCCCAGCAAATCGGACTCGCCATTTTGAATTTCGCTAATCTGACTTCAGATTCGTGATCAGTGACCCAAAAAACCTACGAGTACCAAGTTTCATCCAAATCCAAATGTTTTTAGTTTTTTTGCAGCATATCGAATACGCCAAATGAAAATTTTGCAAAACTGACTTCAGATTCGTGATCAGCGATCAAAAAAACCATATGGTACCAAATTTCACTGAAATCCGTTGATTCGTTCTCAAGATATCGTCATTTTTGTTGCGTTTTTTAGAATTTTGTTATTTGAATAGTTCAAAAAGTACTAATCCGATCAAAGCCAAAATCTAATCAGTTCTAAGTTGAGAAAAGCCCCGTCGATTGAGCCCTATCTGATCAAAATCCGCGAACTCGTTCTCGAGATATCGCGCGGACAAAAATGTGGTCACATACACACACACACACATACACACACACATACACACACACATACACACACACACCCAGACGTCAAACTGAAAATAGTCGGAGGTGATTCTTTGGACCTCGAAATGTGGAGATTTAGTAAAAACTCGACTTTTCATTTTCGGGGTGATCACAATAACTTCCTTTTTTCTCTGAAAACAGAGAAACGGGAAGTTAAAAATTAAACAATGTGGACACACAAATACATAAATTAATAAAACATATATATAGCGCGCGCAATGAAATTCTAGTATCGTTAAACGATTGCTACAAAGAACCCAGATGAAGAAGGTTTGATAGCAAGAACAAAAGGTACGTGTACGGAGCCAATTCCGAGTTACCGGAAAAGCTCCCCGTGCAAAATGGAAACGCTTGCCAAAGTCTTGTGTATAGCTTGAAATACCCTTGAAGCGGCCAAAAAACCATTGAAAAAGCCTTGTGATCAGCTTGCTGACGCTTGGCTTTTGAACCCAGAGTTTTGAAAGCCTTGGGAAAAGGTTGGTTTTTGCCTGGCAAACACTTGATCATAACGCTTGGCAACAACTTGGGTCAAAAAAGCCTTGCGTAAGCGCTGGGATCAACTTGCGAATGCTCAGCTTTTGGACCAAGACTTTCACAAGCCTTGGGAGAAGTTTGGATTTTGCTTTGGCAAACACTTGATGATAACTCTTGGCATCACCTTGCGTTGAAAAACCTTTGCGTGAGTCTTGCGATCACATCATTACCGCTTCGTGTCTAAACCAAGAGTTCAGGAAGCCTTGGGAAAAGGTTGATTTTCACCTTGGCCAACACTTGATCACGACACTGAGTAAAACTTCACGTCAAAAAAACCTTGTTCAAGTCTTGTGATAAGCTAGCCAACAAACCAAGGGTTTTGCAAGCCTTGGGAATAGCTTCACTTACGTATCTGAGTTGCCGAAAATCTGAAATCGGCATGTTTAATTGCGGAACATTTTTTTTTTTTTGCTCAATTTTGCAATATTTTATGGTCTGATTCAACAATTCTTGTACCAGTGGAAGCCCTTTCTTAACCCTTGGTGAAGTCTTCAGAAGCCTTGAAAAAAGCCTTTTCTAACCCTTGGGAAAACCCTTGGCAGTTTTGTTTAAATTTGCAAGCTTTCGAACAATGGTTTTGCAAGCGTTTAAACCAATGGTTTTGCAAGCGTTTCGCAATCCTATTTCAAGGCGAAAATTTTTGCACGGGTCCTTCCGGCTCCGTACACGTGCCTTGTTTTCTGGCTATCAATCCTTCTTTATCTGAGTTCTTTGTACGAAGACCTAGAATCACGTTATAACTTATAAATACATATTTGCTGTTCTCAGGTTTCTCCTTATATTAACCATGATTGGCTGAGTCAAAAGATTGTTTTTTCTGAAGAGGGCCCCCTTCAGAGTCGAACCGTCAACGAGTGTTGTTACTGACCTTCGAAACCCGAGACAGAATTCAAACAATACATGGAATGTCCCTGCGATGTTTGGTATATCCAGAATCGATCAAATATGGTGGGGATCAATCATCCAATTTGATTATCGATTTATCATGCATGTCCTGCGAGTATATACGAAGGACCGATCGAACGAAAACCTTGACGTGCTGCAATTTTCAGAAAATATTTACAAGTCCTCACGAAAACCTAGCAAAGTCCTACAGCGTATTTTGGAATGTCCTGAATGGTCTGAAAGATGTCTCAAAACGTCCTATGGATATATAATCAAAACATCCTCAGGACGGTCCGAACGGCGGGCGAGTGAAGCGAGGGCAGCACGAGTACGAGGTGAAAATCGCGTTCCTCCCGTGTGGCACATACTTCTTTTTACCCGTCTTTGATAGAATGACCATATTCCATCGCTGCAACGCGGGCGGAAAGCAGTCATCAATTTTCGAACAGAGGGAAGAAAAAGTGAATAAGCGGACAAAAAAGTAAATTACCGGGCAAAAAAGTGGACTCTTTTGCACGGCAATTAACTTTTCTTCCCTCTGGTCCGAAATTGATGACTTTCGACCCGCGTTTCAGGTGTGAAATATGGTCATTTTACCGTAGTCGGGTAGAATAGTATATTATGCTACAAGGGAGGAAAGAGCGCGATTACCGCCGCGTGCGAGGTTTGCTGCCCGAGGCACGAGCGAAGCGAGTGCAGCGAGGGCAGCACGAACACGAGGTGAAAATTGCGCTCCTCCCGTGTGGCATATGCTATTTTTCACCCGACTTCGATAAAATGACCTTATTCCGTCGCTGTAACGCGAGTGGAAAGTAGGTAGTCAATTTTTGACCAGAAGGAAGAGAAGTGATTAACCGGGCAGAAAAGTAAATTGCCGGGCAAAAAAGTCCACTTTTTTGCCCGGCAATTTACTTTTTTTCCCGGCAATCTACTTTTTTGCCCGGCTATTTACTTTTTTGCCCGGCAATCTACTTTTTTGCGAGGCAATCTACTTTTTTGCCCTGCAATCAACTTTTCTTCCCTCTGGTCCAAAATTGACGACTTTCGACCCGCGTTTCAGGGGCGAAATACGGTCATTTTATCGTAGTCGGGTGAAAATAAATTCATTCGGCAGCTTTCGTCCCGCTAAACTACTAGTAACTAGGCGATTCCCCTCCTCATGTGAGTGTTATAAGAAAATTCATTCCGACGACGCTCCTTCACAATTATGCATCTTCGAAAGGTGAACATTCAAATAGAATTAATTCAACATCGGTTATAGAGGGTATCCGAATAAGGACCCAAAATTCACTTGATTGAAAATCGATTTGAATAAAGATAATTCAAATCTAAAGTTATCGATTCACTCAAAGTTCTACCTACGAACTTATTTTGCTTTCGTATTTGTTTTATAAAACGAACCAGAGCTTACTTATTCATCATAAACGCTTCGGGTTGTGCAAATTGCCCAACAACCGGATCCTCACCCCACCTAATTAGGTGGGGTGAAGATTAACCTATCATTCGATTCTGCGAGCAGCTATTGTTATCCACTACGTGTTAACGGCTGTTTCTCGTGCAATTTCGAACTTCCTACTTGGTCTACGAGCAGTTATCATTGACCATGACAGATTTCGAACAACCGCACATCCCATTGGCTCTACGAACGGTATCGCTGACCAATACGTGTGATCGACGTCCGTTTCTCGTGGATTCCAAACTCCCCCACGCATCCGCACACTTTTTGTATAAAAGCTGCTCCATTTTGGTGCCTCCATCACTCTACTGAATCAACCCAAACTAGTTGCCTCTCAACTCCGTATTTTCTTCGCCAGTCTACTCGATATACTCGACAAAGTTCAACGATGAAAATTGTTATTTTCCTTGCTGCGGTATCCGCTGCGAATGTTTTCGTGAGTGTTGAGGGTTTCCGAGCACGTATAACACTAACACCACCTGTTTTCACAATATTTCCTAATGGAGGATTCCAAGTAACAAGTCACGGTGAGGGGATTCAGACATTCGAGTTTTATGCAAACATAAACCGGCGGCTTCAAGGTAAGACATACAAATGATTCAACTGGCCATTGCGCTCGTCACTTTCCGACAAAATTTTGAACTAACGAAATATCTCTGATCCAGCTGGCGTCCGTGAGGATATTCAGTCCTTTTTAATACATCAACCCAACGGCGAATGGACCGCTCATTTCCCCATTCGTGTGCACCCAAATAACGTAATATACTACCGGACACATGTTACAGTCAACGGACAAGTGCTTCCGCCAGCAGAGGGAAACTACACTGTGCCTGCAGCAGGCCACTAACGTGTCCCTGGTGACACCATGCCACCACAAGAAGTGAAATGACGAATCCTGAGGATTGAGCCTGTGAAAATTTATTATTCCTTCCATTATAAATTCAGAAAAATTGTACGTAATGAGAATTTAATTATTCTGAAGCTGCATCGGGCTAGGCTTTTTCCATAAAACAATAAAATATATGCTTGTAAAATGTATACACTGTGATTAGAACCTCAAAACTGTTTCATATATCCTATAATATTTACGATCATATAAAGTTGACGAAGAACAAACTCCACGTAGCTCCTGGAACAAAACAGAGAACAGTGGAAATCCAATTGAATTTTCATCTTGTTCTTGTACTGAAATGATAAGTGATGAAGCGAACACACAAGGTTGCAGTAGATTTTCTTGGACACTTCGTTGATTCGATTTCTTTCTCTCTATAAAAAAAACTGGATGTTCACGAGATAATGCTAGCCATATATGATCGAATTTCCGCTATACAATATGAAATTGAAGAACTTTTCTATGGAATTCGAGAGGCCCCAACGAAATGCAGTCAACTGGGTTGTAAAAAGCGTCGACCTGTTATTAATTATTCACACCACGAGCCACTGCTTGTTAGTCAGTTATTATCGTTTCTGCGATCGGTGTTGTTTTTCTCCAATCAACTTTGCCAAAAAGAAACTTCAATAATCAAACCGCAATATAGGTTTAAGTTCAAGTTAACAAGAGTGCGGCAGAGATTCGGTGCATGTGAGTTGACGAACGGCGAAGAGAAATTTACAAACACAATATCAAAGCTTGAACAGTTTGATCAGTTCGTACTCATCGCACAGGGCTGAAGAGCATTTTCGATACAAGCCTGCGAAGATGACACACAAGTTGGCGATCGTGCCAAGGAAAAAATGAATGTAACTACCTCAACCAGCTAACGAATCAATCTGGCAATGATTCGTGGCTGGTGACGCTGCTCTGATTCTATCGGCTGAAATTCCGAGCATTGATAAATGGAGTGTTTGAATTTTCGGCCGAGGGCATTTGAAATCACCGTGTGATCCAATTGACCCGTAAAGTTGAACATATAAAAGTTGATTCTCTGTCACTCGGCATTCATTTGTTGAGTTAAAGGCAAGCCTTATAGTCTTGTAGATTTTTTGTGAGGTAATACTTATCCAATTTTTTTTTCGTAAACTTTGAATTAATTTCTATAACGTTGCGAAGTTGGTTCGTCTTCGCGCTGTTCGCTACATCAATTGTTGCAAATATGGATGCCGTGGGTAATAAAGACTTCAAATTCCAACTACTGGATCCCCATGGCTCGATCAAACGCATGATTGAAGTCACCGCAGTCACCCTCCACGGATTCATCAACGGAAAGTGCACCTGAATAGCCAACAAGAAATTGACAATTCAAGTATCTTCGTCAAGGATAATTGGCTGAAACCCTCATCTCATGTTGTCTTCTCGTCTGATTGAAACAAATCCATGTCCATAGGCACTCTGATCCAACGGTTTGCAGCACTCGTGGATCCAGGACACGTAGTTTATTCCTGGGTTCATATAGACTTGCCAAACAACAAGTCATACTGGACTGTGATAAGGACGTACGTGGTGCCTTAAGGTCCCAGAGTCCCTGCCAATTGACTCGACCATCGGTGCACACGACAAGATCCAGGAGCATTCTGACCCATATTTCTTTTGGTGACGACTCTTAGCAGAATATCATCCGGGGCATTCTTTTACTCCTTGAGTGGCAGAGGCAACGTTAAAGAGGATTACTAATATCAACGAACTCTGATTGTCACAGTACATTTCAGTTTAGGTTCGACCATGGGCCACGGTCCAGCGCAGACTCATCGATGGTTAATCAAACGCGACGTAAGATTTTCCCAGGTGACGAGTGCTACTGATATATATTGGGAAAGGGGGGGGGGGGAGGCGTCCGAAAAACATAAAACTTGCCGAACCGTTACTTAACGCGGGCGCCCCTACAATATTTTTCATGCCTGTTTTCGATGCGTAAAATGGCACTCTGAACACCTAAGAATGACCCTGAAAGATTCGTCACGAATTGTGAATTACCCTGTATCACATATTTGAAATGTCTCTTTCCGTGCCGTCAAATGCCGTTTTAATGCCTGTGCCGTAAAAAATATTTATTAAGGAAAAGGCATTAAAAGTCACTCCGACGCCACCTGAGATGCACATGAACGTGCATATACACGGAGAGAAATTTATAGTAATAATAACAGAAAAAGTATGGTAATGAATCCTATACAGTATGCCATTCGTGACATATACTTGAAATATGCCAATTTGCGCGATATATAAAAATATATTAAAAACAAGCGGGTTTGGGCTGACTATGAGCCAGCCTTCGAACTTCCCGTTATTTATTTTGTTCTCAGCTATTTTGAAATTTGTAAATCTGACCTCAGATTCTTGATCAGCGGTTCAAAAAACCTTCGAGTACAAATTTCCGTAAGATTTCGAATGTTTTTAGTATTTTTCCCAGCAAATCGGCCTCGCCATTTTGAATTTCGCTAATCTGATTTCACATTCGTGATCAGTGACCCAAAAAACCTACGAGTACCAAGGTTCATCCAAATCTAAATGTTTTTAGTTTTTTGCAGCATATCGAATACGCCAAATAAAAATTTTGCAAAACTGACTTCAGATTCGTGATCAGCGATCAAAAAAACCATATGGTACCAAATTTCATTGAAATCCGTTGATTCGTTCTCAAGATATCGTCATTTTCGTTGTGTTTTTTCGAATTTTGTTATTTGAATAGTTCAAAAAGTACTAATCCGATCAAAGCCAAAATCTAATCAGTTCTAAGTTGAGAAAAGCCCCGTCGATTGAGCCCTATCTGATCAAAATCCGCAAACTCGTTCTCGAGATATCGCGCGGACAAAAATGTGGTCACATACACACACACACACATACACACACACACACATACACACACACATACACATACACACACACATACACACACACACCCAGACGTCAAACTGAAAATAGTCGGAGGTGATTCTTTGGACCTCGAAATGTGGAGATTTAGTAAAAACTCGACTTTTCATTTTCGGGGTGATCACAATAACTTCCTTTTTTCTCTGAAAACAGAGAAACGGGAAGTTAATAATAAAAATTATATATAATTTCTATATAAGAAATTAATTTTCTTCATACCTCGGTCGAAAGGACGTACTTCCGGCATCGGTATCGAAGCAGAAAGCCTAACTTTCATGCATTGGTAGAACTACACGCACGCCCTCTGTGACAGCGGGAGCGAAAACTTACTCGCACACACCGATACCCAATACACGAGACGCCCGCTTCGAGTTTTGTCACTTAGTCACCCGAAAATAATTCAAGACTGAATGAATTATATATCAATTGACGCGGAAAAATCCCCCGAACAGCATATCAAAAACAAGACAATGTCTCTAGACAGTAAATTGTTGAAATTAATAAAAAAAACTATCAATATTTTGGGCAGTATCGCCAAATTCATGTACTGTTCCAATGTCACTTGTCGGATTGGAAAAACAAAAATACCACGTTGTAGGGGAGAAAATCATCTACAAATTCGAAGTAGGGAACCGATATTGTAGGACCTATAGTTTCCACGTTATTAATTTTGCAAGAGTTTTCTGACAAAACTACGCCTAACGATCAGCTGGTCCGCTCGGCTCGCTTCGGTCCGTTCCACGCTGCGCGGGAACCACGATATGTTGTTTGGGGGATTTTTTCACATCGATTTATATATAATTCATCCAGTCTGTAATTATTTTTGGGTCGAAGGCTAGATTGACTAGACTATTCTGCAGCCAGCCAGAATCGCAAACTTCTGTTAATCTCGCTTGAGATATAACCTCAAATATAAACAAAAAAGCCTTATTTTACTCGATTTTGGTGAGATGGTCTAAGGAACCCATTAAACACCCCCCCGTCCATATCCGACTTCATTATTTTTTAAATATGGAAATCTGAGTCCAGCATGCCCTTAAATCGGAAATATCTAAACCAACGAAATCTGGGGATTTCCAAAGGTCTTGAAACAGCTCGTATAGCCAACTCAAGTTTCCAGTCCTGCCAACTGAATAAAAACAACACACCGGATTGATCATTCAAGGATAGATTGGAGTATCTACAATAGTCTCTATCGGAGCAAAAAAGTGTTATGATACCCATCTTTATATTCTAAATTGGAGAAGTCTAAGAAGAGTTTATTTGGGACATCGGTGATTGCCGGATACCTGCTCGAACAAAAAAAAAAAAAAGAATAACCCAACATTCTGAATCAGAAAATTCCAAAACGGTAAGAATTACCTCTCTCAACAATGTTCGGGTTTTTGTTCTTAAAACACGACGTACTTGATGTAACCTGAAATTTGTATGCTTTCACAGGACTTCATACGCCGAATGTATCACTCATTCTGAACTAGTCGGAGTTTTCTGGACTACAATCGTACTGTTGCAATCATCATCATGGGCTTGGGAAAGGGCTTGGTAAAGGGCTTGAGAGTTCTCCGCGTGTCGGCCCGCGCTGCATCATCTAAATCGGGAGATACGAATTGGGTGGCGGTGCCAGTGATAATTATCCTTGTGATACTACTAATATACTATATAATAAAATGTGCGATCGAGCGTCTAGAATCAACGCCCGAATCAACGAGCTCGATGACGGTAAATAACCACTATGAAACGGGTGTAATAATTGCCATGCCACCACCTACGAATACCTTGTTGTTGCCCGGAACTCGTCTAGACGAAATATCACGTAATACTGTCTGATTATCGACGGAATTCGCAAGGTTGGGTTTGACGAGATTAAAAGTGAACTTGCACTGAGATTCTTCAGTGTATGATGCATATAGATGATTCTATTTCATTTTCTAAGATCCAAATAGGAATCAATTCCGTGACGAATAATTCAACATGGTTTATCAATTTAATTATATTGCGTGCTTTTTTACTTTCTACAATAGTCTCTATCCGAATAGGAATCAATTCCATGACGAATAATTCAACATGGTTTATCAATTTAATTATATTGCGTGCTTTTTTACTTTTACATTGTATTTCATTTTGTGTATGGTCACAACGAGGGGTTAATCACTGTTGTAATCTGGTGTACAAGGGTTTTGTAATCACTTGTAATCTTTTGTAATCTTTGTGATCTTTTGTAATCTTTGTAATCTCTTGTAATCTTGCTGTAATCCTTGTAATCTCTTGTAATCTTTCGTAATCTTTCTGTAATCTTTGAAATCTTTCTGTAATCCTTGTAATCTTTGTAATCTTTGTAGTCTCTGTAATCTTGCTATAATCCTTGTAATCTCTTGTAATCTTTGGTAATCTTTATGTAATCTTTGAAATCTTTCTGTAATCCTTGTAATCCTTGTAATCTTTGTAATCTTTGTAGTCTCTGTAATCTTGCTGTAATCTTTGTAATCTCTTGTAATGTTTGGTAATCTTTCTATAATCCTTGTAATCCTTGTGATCTTTCTAATCTTTGTAGTCTCTGTAATCTTTTGTAATCTTTGTAATCTTTGTAATCTTTGTAATCTCTTGTAATCTCGTGTTATCCTTTGTAATCTTTCGTAATCCTTTGTAAACTTTTGTAATCTTTTGTAATCTTTGTAATCTCTTGTAATCTTTGTAATTGTAATCGGTGTACGCCAGTTTTGCCTAGTGATTAACCCCTCGGGTCACAAAGTGTGTTATTTTTTAAGTTCAGGTATTCTTCATAAAACTGCAGAACTATCCACATGATGGGATACATAATTCTAACTTTTGAAACACTCTCTTCATTTCTACGCATAAAATCATGCGTATTCACGTTGTGCCAAGGGAAGAGATAATATATGTATAATAATCAGTAAATAAGTAAAACAAATAAGTTTTTCTACTGAACAATATTTGTTTCTTCATATTCATTTTCCTGTACCTCACTAAATATCACGCTCAATCTATTCAGAATATGATGATAGGGTACCTGAGCATATGCAACCGAGGTTACATTGACTGCTGCCGAATAAATGTCACATCGGTTGCATATGCTCAGGAGTCTCTCTTCACACAATTGCCAGACTTGTTCCAGGTGTGCGAATCTTCAGATTCTTATCACACAATGGGAGAAGTTTGATTCATTGTCGACGAGAATGATCAAATATGTTTTCATACAGTAACAAAAATTTGTCACTTTTAGGTTCTGTGCACTGGAGATTTCCTCATTTTTCACATCTTCGGAATTTTTAATCTAGTGTAATCTATGCAAAGGAGGCCTTTTTCGTAACCACAGACATACTCGCAACTTTTTTAGAACCTCTAATGGTCACATTCCAGCTCTCCGTTCATCGATTGCTCCGAAATTGGTCGCTAATTGAAAGAAACTTTTCAAATCCACGACATAATTTATGGAGCTGGATGAAAATCAGATAAGCGAATAGAATATATTCAGCGAGTCTCTACCGAATCTCAAATATTGCCCAAGAAAATTTGAAAGACTCTGTCCAACTGTCAAAATTGTTCAGTTATGAAACGCCTCGTTCATCTTGGGCAATAAAAAGGATGAATTATAAACTTCGTCATAATTTTTTTCTTACTTTTTACTCGCGGCGAATGTTATACAAAATTTATTCGCATGGAGACCTTGGCATATGGGCCATTTCACCGAATACCGTACGCGAATCCGGTCTCCAAATTTTTTATCTACATCGTTTCTGTTTTTATTCGGTTTGTGATAACTCGTGGTTACATATTCAATAGATCGTGGAGTTTTATCTTCCCCTCTGTGGGGTTAAGTACGTCAATTGAACGATCCCGACTGGAAATTTTGTTAAGGCAGTGATAAGGTCCTGGCCAGGTTTGCCCTACTGCCCGATCAGGCTCACATCAGGTATAGTGATCAGGCCCACATCAGGTGGAGTGATCAGGTCCTGACCCCGTTTGTAACGCAGCGTTCCACAAGAGCCTGATCAGGCACCCTGCTCCGGCCGCCGTCAAGGTTATCGATCAGGGACGGATCAGGCCGCCTGATCCGGGTGTCAGTCAGGCCCACATTAGATTTACTGATCAGGCTTTCTGGTCAAGCCCTGATTATATCCGTGAATCTGTGTGTTCATTATTAAACAATAAAAATATAATTACAAAATAAAAATTTTGTGTTTTGAGTAAGCTGAACCACTCATACTCGACCCCATACCGACGTTAGAACGCAATTTTACTTCAGAAAAACTTCGCATTATTTTAACCTAAGCGGGTTTCGATCCAGGACCTATCGCTCGCTCGCATTACTAATCGCACGCCCTACCTATTACGCCAAACTACTTATTGGAAATTAGGAAAACTTTGACCTATTAATAATAAGAGCTTCGAACATGGTAAATGATTATCCTGTGTGGTACCAGCGGGTTGAAAGCGTACCAAATGGGTGTATATTATGGATGAATGTTACACTTGGCGTAAAACGCGTAATAAAGAATGCCTGTTAGCAACCTGACCAGGGTTCTAGCAGGCACGCCTCAATAAGGGCCGTATCAGACTAAACGGATCAGGGGTTCAACACATCTCGGTGAGGGATGCTTGGGGTCAACTTGACAACGGTTCTAATACACGTTTCACTTGACACGGTTCTGAGACATATAGAAATGATGTTCGTATCAGGCTGAACTGACTGCGGGCCCAACAGGCACAGCTTATTGTTAGTAAGGTGTGCCTGAGGCCGAACTGACCAGGGTTTCAACAGGCTCGCCTCAACGAGACCCGTATCAGGCTGCACTGGCCGGGGGCTCAACAGGCACACCGTAGTAACGGATGCCTGAGGCCAACCTGACCAGGGTTCTAGCAGACACGCCTCAAGAAGGTCCGTATCAGGCTAAACGGACCAGGGGCCCAACAGGTACACCTTAGTAACAAATAACCAGAGCTTGCCCTGATCAGGGGTCCAACAGGCTTACCTCACTGAGGTAAACCTGATGCTCACCTGATCAGCACCTTATCAGCTATACCGTAATGTGGCAAACCTGATTTCAACCTGATCGGGGCCTGGTCGGATGACAGGCTAGCCTGATTAAATTTCCAGTCGGGATAGCTCAAGACTTTTTAATACCAAAAAACCACATCATACGGTTTTCACCCAAATTCGATGATTGAAGATAATGTTCCTGCGATGTTATTCTACTTGCCGTATGCGTTTGCGGATGTTTCAGTTCGTTGTTCAAAGCATAGTCACAGTTTTGTCTCGCGGAAAATTATATCACGGTCTTACCTTCAGCGTGCGATGATTCGCAGATAAATGCCAAATTACTACGGCAATCGTAATCTGTGAATGATCCAGCCATTCCCCTCCAAATAACGGCGCAATTGGAGTACGTGTCATCATTCAAGCCTGACCATGGCATAGATGTCACCGGTAGGCCTGCGATCGAGGGATTAATGATTACGTGAACGTATGACTCCACGAGATTTCATGCATTGCACTACATGATGCTGATCGTATAGAGGAACTCACCGTTGACCCATTTACGTCGAGTAAATATTGGACGATGAATACCGATGAACATGAATATTTCTGAATCCCGAATAGTACGGTTTACAATGTCCCTCAATTTTTCGAAGGACGTTATGACTGCGAGATGTGCACCCTCTGAAATGCACCGATCCCGCGCTTCGGCCCATGGTACAGCTTCCTCGTGAATTTTGTAAGCTGCGTTGTACTTGGAAAATGTCTCGTAGCCCCTAGGTGGTTCACATCCGGAACCCTCTGGAATTCAAAGATTTCAATATCTCGACTGTAACATCTGTTTGGGGATTACTAACGAGGGGAGGCTCAGATAGGTTCATCGAGTTAGGGGTACGGACTTCGCGTGGTTATAGTGTGGACAGGTACTAAGAAAAACCCACAAGAGACAGCCGCCAACTCGGCCCGGTTGCCGAGAAATCGCGGGTTGAAAATTTCGAACTAATTTTTTTCTTTTTTTTTTCTTCAAATTTCCAATTTAATATTACTTCTAATTCTTTTAGTATTATTCTAATTCAAAAATTACCAATTTTTGTATTATTAGCGAATACGTGAGCCACAATTTTACGATTTACTTTCGTTTTTCCTTGAATGGAGTGACGTGTAGGAAGTGTTTCAATGGAGTACCAGGAAATATATGTTGACAGTAAATACAAGAATTTGCTTTATTATTCGAAAATCGGGATACTTTATGAATGTACCATGAAATTAGTTCACGTAAACCACGTGTTCATATTTCATGGAAGTTTTTGGACAAGATAATAACAAATTTATACCTGCCGATCCGATTGGGACATTGATTCGCCGATTTTCAACCCGCGATTTCTCGGCAACCGAGCCGAGTTGGCGGCTGTCTCTTGTGGGTTTTTCTTAGTACCTGTCCACACTATAACCACGCGAAGTCCGTACCCCTAACTCGATGAACCTATCTGAGCCAGCTCCCCTCGTAAGTCACTTGTTATCGGATCAACGAGTTTCCATTCATTCTTACTCAAAAATCCGTCAATGGTAATATTCATGTCAGATACACTTACCTGTAGCGAAAACTTGACACAGAAGCTGCATCAGCAGCAAATTAAGTGGCAGCGAAAAGCGCAGTCATGTTGCTTCAAACAACGCGACGGTGTTTGTTCGCAATTACTCTCTGGTGCTGTTTTTATACGCAAAAACCTCGTCATTTATACTCGTTGATTCTCAGCAATCTACGAAGTTATCATGGCTCCGTGAACTGTGGCTTGATCAAGATAGCGCGAATATCAGTTAATCAGAGTGTTTCGATCATGGAAACTGGTCTCAAGATCCTTGGTAATATCCACTTTTGTTTACGGCATACCGATGCGATTAATCAGCACAGACTGTAGTCATTATGGTTCCCGAATAATCCAAGTAAGTGCCTTAAATATTGCAAACTCTGCAATTTCGGAATGGACACTTAACATTGCCTTGAAGCACAGATGAGTCGTCATGAATGTTGGAAAATATTACCCTATACCACAGTCGATCCTGTGTTTCCGGTGTTTTTAGAGTAAACTGAGATGAACAGAATTTCCGAATTTTTTGTTCAGAAGACGGCTCTTAATATTCACTCCGATCCATCCGAAAAAACAACATCACTATTTTTTGTAAAACTACTATACACATCGCGCTTGTTTGATTGTTTTTACTCAAACAACGGAAATATGACTCTGTCCCTGGGTACATGCTGTTCCTAGGAACCAGAGCTTCCTTCGCCATTTTTTTTTTTTTTTTTTTTTTTGTCAAATTATAATTTTATTTTGGACAGATTGTTTTTTTGTTTCTTTTTTTCGAAAATTGACTTGCCATTCGTGACTAATTACCGATTTTCTGTGAAATGCGAAGTTTATTTTCAACCAATTGTCGATTGTTCCAATATACTGAAATATTGATGATAATTTGGCTACAACTGACAGAATATTTTGATATAAATAATGACTCTCTAATAATGATAGATTTTTTTTATAAAGTAGCATTTATTTTGTCTTCGAGCCTACCGTTTGGTGTTTGCTCTGATACATTCAATTCCTAATTTAGTAATCGACATTTATTTGCAAATTACCCTACTTTGAGTAGCTCGTTGATGTATCCAGTTTTTCTTTTTATTCGTTTTGTGATAACTGGTAGTTTGCACATTTAATGGGTCGTGGAGTTTTATCTGCCACTCTGTGAGGTCGAGTATGTCGAGTGGATGATAGCTCATGTCATCTACGAAAGTCATTCTGTGCCCCTGAAATCAACTGGAATCAACTGTTATAGAAATAGTATTCTGATAATCTGCTACCAGGTACATAAACTGTCTTCGAATCATCACTTGATTAGTCTCTGGATGGATCTTTAGAGTTTTACTTGTATCCTTGTTTCGGGAAAAAATGCCTTTTCACCTTCATCATCGAATTTATTTATTTAGGAACGAGGAAAAATAAACACAGTGTCACAGTCTCGCGCAGTTTCTGATCTCAATCGGTATATCGGTGATTGGCAATTTTCGCCATTCGTCGTCGATAAGCTCCATAGAATTATTCCGTGGGAGCAGTAGAGTGCACCTGACGCAGTTACCGACGCGGAGATACTTGAATAAATCGCCGGACCTGCAGCACCACTGTTTACCAGTGGCTAGAATGGAAACTGTTGTTTGCAGAAAGTTTGAGCACAGCCGTCATGAGATCGCCTACGGTTGAATAAAAATGAAAAATGAAAAATATCGTAAAACATCTCAAAACTTCCGCTCAGTTCAACGCCTAGCCACAAGAGGGCTGGTGATTTTTTCAGTGATCCACAAGCCGTGTTAGTGACCCATGTCTGAACCGAATTCGTTTCGTGTCATGCGAATAAAAAATAATAACCCAACATTCTGAATCAGAAAATTTCAAAACGGTAAGAATTACCTCTCTCAACAATGTTCGGGTTTTTGTTCTTAAAACACGACGTACTTGATGTAACCTGAAGTTCTTATGCTTTCACAGGACTTCATACGCCGAATGTATCACTCATTCTGAACTGGTCGGAATTTTCTGGACCACAATCGTACTGCTGCAATCATCATCATGGGCTGGAGGTCAATTTTGCTCGGCGCTGGGGCCCGCACTGTATCATCGGGGGTGTCTTATGCGACGAGTAGATCTAAAGGAGATACGGCTTGGATTGGTGCCGTGGTGGGGCTGCTGATAATTAGCCTTGTGATAATAATAAGACTACTACGATATTTCCTGTGTCCACAATCAACGAGCTCGATGGAGGTAAATAACATCGATAAAATGGGTGTAATAATTGCCATGCCGCCACCTACGAATACCTTGTTGTTGCCCGGAACTCGACGTGAGATTCTAGACGAAATATCACGTAATACTGTCTGATTATCGACGGAATTCGCAACGTTGAGTTTGTCGAGATTAAAAGTGAACTTGCACTGAGATTCTTCAGTGTATGATGCATAAAGATGATTCTATTTCATTTTCTAACATCCAAATAGGAATCAATTCCGTGACGAATAATTCAACATGGTTTATCAATTTAATTATATTGCTTGCTTTTTTACTTTTACATTGTATTTCATTTTGTGTATGGTCACAAAGTGTGTTATTTTTTAAGTTCAGGTATTCTTCATAGAACTACAGAACTATCCACATGATGGGATACATAATTCTAACTTTTGAAACACTATCTTCATTTCTACGCATAAAATCATGCGTATTCACGTTGTGCCAAGAGAAGAGATAATATATGTATAATAATCAGTAAATAAGTAAAATAAATAAGTTTTTCTACTGAACAATATTTGTTTCTTCATATTCATTTCCTGTACCTCACTAAATATCACGCTCAATCTTTTCAGAATATGACGATAGGGTACCTGAGCATATGCAACCGAGGTTACATTGACTGCTGCCGAATAAATGTCTCATCGGTTGCATATGCTCAGGAGTCTCTCTTCACGCAATTGCCCAGACTTGTTCCAGGTGTGCGAATCTTCAGATTTTTATCGCACAATGGGAGAAGTTTGATTCATTTTCGACCAGAATGATCGAATATGTTTTCATACAGTAACGAAAATTTGTCTCTTTTAGGTTCTGTGCATTTTTCACATCATCGGAATTTTTAATCTAGTGTAATCTATGCAAAGGAGGCCAAGTTTCGTAACCACAGACATACTCGCAACTTTTTTAGAACCTCTAATGGTCACATTTCCGTTCATCCATTGCTCCGAAATTGGTCGCTAATTGAAAGAAACTTTTCAAATCCACGACATAATTCATTGAGCTGGATGAAAATCAGATTAGCGAATAGAATATATTCAGCGAGTCTCAACCGAATCTCAAATATTGCCCAAGAAAATTTGAAAGACTCTGTCCAAATGTCAAAATTGTTCAGTTATGAAAGGCCTCGTTCATCTTGGGCAATAAAAAGGATGAATTATAAACTTCGCCATAATTTTTTTCTTACTTTTTACTCGCGGGGAATGTTATACAAAATTTATTCGCACCTTGGCATATGGGCCATTTCACCGAATACCGTACGCGAATCCGATCTCCAAATTTTGTATGGTTTTTTTTCATGATTTCTCCACATTATTTAGGTGTCAACGAAGAGATTGCCCGAGTACCTATGTTTAATTTTCCAATCTAATTGAACGGTTCGAAAAGTGTCTTGAAAAAAAAAAAAAAACAATTACAAACAAAATAAACACGGTTGTCAATCATTACAAAAAACCTTCGAATTTTGTTTAAACGGTGACTGTGACTTGAAGGTAAGCGAGCCGAAAATATTTAGACATGCTTTAATCGGAAATTTCCTGAATTTTCAGAAAAAAGTATCCGATTTCCAAAAAACGATGGTAAAATTGACAGTTCGAGTCTTACTTTTCGATTTTCGCGCCCAAAAAGACAAGTTAGACAAAAATAATCAGCGTTTCCGAAAAATTCCGATTGACAACCGTGTTTGCAATTTTTTTTTAAGGCACTTTCCGAACCGTTTAATTAGATTGGAAAATTTCGAAGCAAAATCTAATAATCGCGAAAACCTGTATTAACTGGAGTCAGGGATCTTTCACATTCGGAAAATTTTGTTTTTCACACCCAAATAATGGGAAGATCTCAGAGAAAAAAACAGGCAAAATTTGGAGACCGGGTTTGCCTACGATATTTGGTGGAATTGCCCATGTATACCAGCTGACGTTCGTATCAAGGTATTTTCCGCTGAGAAAGATGCAAAACTTATGACACGACTGCAGTCTTGACAGATCGAAAAAAATAAAAACTCGTGTCCCACCGGTTCTTCGTGTTTTACAATGCTTGGACGGTAATAAATTAACGAAAGTGGGACACACAGAAAGCAGTGGCGCCAGGGATCCAAGCCGCGATATAAATCGGTCGTATCGAACAATAAGATAAATCCTCGGCAGGCACCGAGAGGATGAATCGTACACCCAAAATTTGTTCTCTCTCAATTCCTCATCACGGGGAAAGTTCGCTTGCAGCAGTGCAATCACTTTTTCTATACGGATTCAATTCCCCCGTCGAACTATCTTAGACACGTAGAGCTGGGCTAAAAACCATGCCTTTAAAGACTCTGATCCGAATACCGAATCCGACCCAGTTGTTATACAATTTCTTTTTAGGTAATCGAATTCTAATATACCTAGGTTATGATATAAAACACGCGTTATGCAACATCGTGGGTCGGTCGGTGAGCCCGAGATACTTGCGATAGATATTATAACCACTTTCGCAAGCTGGTTTCTACCTATAGGAATACGTCAATTTAGACTGTAAAAAATTATTGTGAATTCACTACACATCAACTACACGAAAGTCTAGTGAAATTACTAATTTAGTACATTTATGAACAAATTTTTACTGTTACTGCAATGAAATTTTTGCACCAAATTCTTCGTATTTTTGTGAATTAATTTCACTGAAATGAAACCCAAACTACCAAACCGATTTTGATGAAATTTCTATGGGACCAATTTGAAAGCATGTCCATTGAAATAAAAAAAGAATTTTCCAAATCGGTTCATAAATGACGGAGTTCTGAGGTAACAAACATAAAAAACAACAACAACTTACATTGATTCCACATTGTTCAAAGTTCACAAAAAAGATTTTTTACAGTGTACGTTTCAACCAACCAAAGGTCCGCTGCTATACTAACGATAAAAATCGAAACCGTGAACTTTGAACCTCCAGGGCGTATCGATCAAGCCGGCGTCGGTTCTAAGCCCTCGCTAGTTGATCGGAGAAATTGAACCTGACCTTATTGGATCACCGGAGTATCGCGGGGCCACTCCTTCGCAAACCGAGACATTATACTTGGCCGATAGCTGCTAACATCCTCGTACTTTCTTTTCGCCTCTGATTAATCTCGGGTCCAGTTTTACTCCATGATCGTCGCGGTGTTTGAAAAATTCCTCCACCCTCGCTTTCCTCGTGGGTATCGTAAGTAAATATTCAATCGACGAGGAAGCGAAGCTGCAGAATTTGTGAGAAAGTCCCGACGCGATGCGTTTTGCGTTATTGATGCGATATAATATTAACCTGTGAGTTTTATCAGGTTTTCACACTTTTTTGCACGGTAATTCCTCGATTTTCATATAATCCTGTGAGTCGCTTTCTATATTCTACAAGTTCCTTATGGCTTCGATGTAACGTCTTGGCGCTAACGTTGATAACAATGATGATGATTTCACCAACTGTCATAGAGAATCAATCAAATTTCGTAATCCTAGAAATCAATTAGATCATAATTCGGGCTAGGAATTATCCAATTTTTCTTCAATTCGGGTCCAGTTCTGCACCGCGAGGAATGCGGTCCGTTTGAATTTAAGGCCGGGGTGATTATGTAATCGAAACGCAGCGGTGTTACGGGATAGCAGAGAGCAAAGACACACGTTTATGGGGCGTGCTAGCCATAGTATGACGTACGAGGGCAGTTATTGCGTCATTTGGAGCGATTAAATACATATTTATTCGTTACGCCCAGCTCCCGACCTGGCCACGTATTCAGGATTAAAAATTATTACCTGAATTCATTAACATTCATTACGTCTATTTGACGAGGGACGCGATCACACTCCCAAAAGTAGCTGTAAAGCCTCGATGTAACATTTAGAATGTTTTTCACACGATTTTGCGGACAGATTCTTTTTTTTTTTTTTGGCTACGGTGCACTAAATAAAATCTATCGGTGGATCGATTTGAGTTTTTCTGGTCTCAAACTATTCAGTAAAGAGGCCTTTTCAAAATGAACAGACAACTTTTTGGTCCGATCAAAATTGTGCCAGATATTCAGCATTTTTTAGAATAAAAAGTAGCGTTTTTTAGTCTTCACAGGTTACTTTTCGTGATAACTCGAGTGAAAATAAAGTTATGAAAAAGTTCTCTGTTCATATTGATAAGGCCTCTTTACTCAACGTTTTGAGACCAGAAAAACCAAAATCGGTCTACCGGTAGATTTTATTTCGTGCATCATATACAGACAAAAAATTCTTACCAAAATCAAAAACAAATGACTTTTGCTAGTTTCGACTTTTTTAAAATTTTACGGTGTGCTTCCCCTCAACCCCTTCGACAGGTAAATACTCAGTGGACAAGAACAAATGATGACAACAAGCTCGGTGTATAAGAAGGAATTATGGCAGATCGATCATGGATCTGTCGCCAAATATTTAAAATTAATTAACCTTCATTAAAGTTGGAAAGCTTTCTGGATCAGCATTTTCATAGTACCTACTGATCTGAATATTCAGGGATTTCTTGAGTTTCTCGTCGAATTCGCTATCTGCAGCTACTAAAAAAAAAAAAAAACGCTTGGAAGACAGTTTTCAACGTATTCTTTTTTTCGCTGATTTGAGATCATCACATTGAATTTGACACTTTGGGTTATGCAAATGGTGATAAGACTGATTTTTTCATCAGAGACCCAAAAAACTTTGGGGTACCAATTTTCCAAAAGGGTCAAGTGACTGGAGCGGAGGGTTTAATCGGTCATAAAGCTCCCATGTATCTCTGCCCGAGGTGATCAACGACAGAAAAGGTCATCGACAGGTGTAATTAAGTAATTGACTACTAAACGGTTCCACGTGTGCATCGGACAATAAACCGACCGTTTCTCTCTTCATTATAGCCGCATGGCGCACTTTCGCACAAGTACCCACGAGTACCTATACCTATACCTGAAAATAATTACCGTATTCGTGATGGGCTTCGCGTTCGTGTCTATGACCAAAATTTCTCCAAATCAACGCAAACGACGATGATCGTCATGCACAGAAGAAGATTCAAGGATCGATCATATTGCTACGACTATTGAATGGACATCCGGTTCTTTATGTTATATACTACAATCTGAGGATTCATTGTACAGACTTTCAAAGAAATTTTTTTCAGCTTCTCACCTTTTTCCCGCAATGATAAACTCAGACGTCATTCACACTCGTTATGATTAGGATCTTGCACCTATTTTTTAAATGTCATGTAGGGATTAGTAGCTTGTGAAAAAATGACTAGGACGTATTTCTTCCTCTTTCAATTGAAACAAAATCGAAAGAAGTTCAGCGGATCGAAAATACTACGTTGTGACGATGAGATATTAATCTAAAGATATTAGAAAATTTATCTAATATTTTTTAAATTATTCTTATCATCAATAATCATTTTTTCTCAAATCTAATTGATAAAAAAAAAACACATTTAATTATCTATATATAGCAAAAATGCTGAAATTCCATTGTCTTCAACCTTTGTAATAATCATTTTTAACCTAACCTTTCAACCGAAAAAGAAAAACCCTGACCTAATTATTTCGAGCTACTCAACATTAGACGCGTATAAAAATTGGAAAGAAATTCGATTGTAAACCTCAATCATTTGATCGGTACTCATAAGCTACAGGAAACAACTAGTTTCTACTTTAAGAAACACTTCCATAAATTTTTATCAGGTTGGTGATAATTTTTTAGTGATTACATTTCCTCGAAATGAAAGTTGGGCTAATTTGTCGTTTTGCTGCATGTGGAATCCCAATATCGACCTTTAAAGAATCCTGAAAAACTACCCGATGCGATGATATTCTCGATGGATGTATTGTCAATCAAGAAAAGTCTGAAAAATGATACAGTCGAACCCCGTCTATTCATTCAATGATTAACTATCCAAAGAACTCTGCTGCTCGACCAAAAGTGGGAGGTCAGGAAGTGGACGCCTCTCTCTAAATTTGAATCAGTGAAAATTTCACTAATTGAATCAGTGACTTGGTATTTCACTGCAGAAACAGTGACTTGAACCCTTTTTCACTGGAGTATCAGTGAAGTCCATTTCAGCAGTGATTTTACCACTGCTAAACCAGTGCATAACTTCACTGTTTCGTCAGTGACTTTTGTGACGAACGCTAGGGGCGCCGCGTACGCCGAGTCTCTAACCGCCACGGAGCTGCCTACTAACCGCCAAACCGTTCGCGTTCATATGTTGCGTGCTGATTTGGGCGTGGGTTCAACCACGTGAACTGTTCAGTAAAAATCATAACGTAAGTACACATGCGGATTTATAAAATTCTTCACAATTTGGCTTGTTAGTTGCGAATAATCAATGAATTGTGTGAATATTGCTGTTCACTGTCTTACATTGAATTCCTTATACTTTTGGTAGGTTAGGTTTTCTCACTGCGTCCAGTCTTGGCTCGCCCCGACGAGATGGGAAACGGAGAAGTTTCATCTGCGTTAGGAGTCTGTTTTTTCTTTACTTGCAATAAAAAGACTCGCGAAACAAAAATGTGTCGAATATACCATATTGTCTTTCCTTTTCGAGAATATCTTCAACCGGATCAAATATATATAAGAACCAATAATTTTCGCTGATTCAATCAGTGAAAATTTCACTATTTGAATCAGTGATTCAAATTCACTGGAAAAATCAGTGACTTTTCACTGATTTCCAGTTGCATACTTATAACTGGGGGCTTCAGTGACTATTCACCGATGATCAGTGACTATTCACTGATTCAAATTTAGAGAGCTCTCTTCCGGTTAAATGAATTATGATTTCCGATCCAGATTCGGATCGTCAGCACGAGATTTAAGGCTGTCTCTTTATTCATGTAATCAAAGAACTGATTTTCGCTCTACACCGTGAAAATCGTTTAATTGGAGGAAGAAAAAAAGTCGCCGGCATTCCTGCCTTCAGCGAGGTGCGAGGTCGCGGTATTACTTTCACTACCCAAGTCGTATTGTCTAGTCGGATAATTTATCCCAAATGCCTAAAAACTGCGACTGCGACGAACTTTTTTCTCCTATCCTCGATTAAATGTCAAGGTTCTCGGGTTTTAGTTCTGCGTGCGAGAAACGTGTCCAATAAAGCTTCACATTTTGAGCTCATACCCGATCTTCCAGTTTGTCGATACTCTTACCTTTTTCAGCGTCAAATATATCATACAATTACGTGGAACTTGAAATCTCATTATTCGAGACACTCCTCGGCGATGACGAGTTGTACTTTCGATGCGGTATTATTATTCCGCATATATATTATTCACCTCCATTATAATACCTGATCTGCGATCGACCCCAAACGACCACGTCGAAAACACCTCTGGCCTGATTCCTTCGCGATTTTCATCTCTGTATTCCGATTGCTCAATTGTTCCGATTCATCGTGGGCGGAAATCGCGATCCTCGAAATAATTCTGTTCGTTATTTCGTAACGAAATTCCAATATGGAAACAATGCATCATCGAGTAGGCGATGACCGCTGAAAGTGGGGTAAGAATTCAAATGCCGTTTATGAAAAATGGAAGGAAAATATGCAATTTTTTTCTGTTTCAAATTGTTTGTCACATTTTTGTTGATGAAAATCGGTGCTATTCGGTAGAAAAAAAATTACTACGATTCCAAGTACCCGGATGCGAATTTTTTCAGTTTTCGCACGGCATCCCATTCAGGGGATTCGTCTCCCTCAATTGCACCGAAAAATTTGCGAAAAACGTGAAAATTAGGAAGATTGCGGCTGATATTCTAAGAAACACCGAAAATTTGCCACATTAATTGTTATGTCGGTACCAAAAAATTATTTTTTCTCGACATACGTCGGTTCAATCTGTGGAACTAATTGATAACTTCATTTAGAAAAAAAAATCAAGTCGATATCTTGAGGCGTTTTCGAGTTATCCTCGCAAAATTAACAGAAAACGTAGTTACTGTAGTAACTGTGACTTATGGTAGCACTGGTCCGCACACTTTTGGCTCTCCTAAGCTCAATTTTGCGAATTTTTCAGTTGGTTTTGCGCCAAAAAGTTCGTAAAAGGTTTTACTAATAGAATAATCAAACGAAAAAAGGTATTTTCGAAATTTAGACCCTGCCCAGTCCTCTCAATCGTCTCTTACCTCTCCCTCCGGGCTTTTGCTGGGTTGAGGCAGGTCGAGCGGACTAGTGATCGATACGAACGAGCCTCGATCCCGTTTCCGCGAACAATTCCAACACTGATATTTAAATTCTGTCTATAATAGATATAATTTTTAGAAATTTCTTGTTTAGTCACTTGAGCGCTTTGAGTAGGATATTTTTACACTCTCAAGATGACAGTGTTGCAGATGTGATTGTCAGATTGGGGAAAGCTCGTGAATAACTTGAGCTGATAATTGCCGGTCTATGCAGTAATGATAAATGGGTTCTTGTTTGCTTTACGAAACACACCTCCGTCGGTGTTCATACACCAAATTTATAAGCGTCCCCCTGTCTCCTCGGAACACTTCGCACATATTACGTTACATCTCTGTATATATGCATATATGTAAAGTGTTGACTAAACAAGAAACAAAAATGTCTAATAACCCTCCGGCATTATATCACGTGTAAAAATTTAACTGAAACAATAACAATTTCTCCAGAAAAACCTCATGGTTTCGTGATAATCATCTGAGGTCAAATTTTTCTAACCACAAGGACTCACGATTGGTGGACATCGAAGGGTCACCGTATGCAGGAAGTAGATAAAAGCCTTCGTTCCGTAACATGGGTCACATTTGTTAATTCATAGTCCACACGATTATGAATATTATATCGATTGCTAGAGGTGAGATAAACCTTTCGATGAAAAAATTAGCTTGTGGTCAAATTACTCCACACACTCGTCTGGCCAGTTTTTTTGCTTAACAGCTTACTGCGAAGTTCTGAGGCTGTTGAAAACGACAGTCGAAGCAACGTCAATTGCTATGCATAATGCATCATGTGATAATTTTGAGCTGGTACCGTTTTTCAAAATTGGGTAACCATTAGATGACCTTTGGTATTACCTCCGTTTCACAAGCTTCCACGCCTCTCACTTCACAGGAAATCACAGGAATTGTTACTCTATGCACGTTAACATAAAACAAGGAACCAAAATGACCTCGTGGAAATACTTTCGATTTCTTCTTTCTCTTCAATCACGATCAATGAAGTGTCAATTAAAGAAGAAACGTGACTCTTCGTCTAATTTTACCACTCTAATCATAGGCCCAAGTTGATTGGGTCGACTTCTTCGAATTGTATTTTAGTCAAATTTGTGTACATCAGCAGTCTTGCAGATTCATCTACAGATGAGCTCACTGTTAAAATTGTTGTATGTAAATTGTTCTCACTTTTTTTTACGTCCTAAAAACTCAGACTCACTCTAGGTTTCACTCAACGACACTATACAAGCTAAAATCTTGATGTACAAATCAAACTGACAAAAAAAAAGCTGCTCAACAGGTTCGAAGTTGCACATTGCAGTTTGAAATAAATGTTGACCGATGATATTCACATCTGAAGAAGATACCGATCATATGAAATCTTTGGAAATCTGGTAATCCTCGTTCTTCATATGCTCAAATATCAATGAACCCATTCCTGTGGTGAAATTAAAGAAAAGACTGATGAAATCTGATGGGACTTCGCTAATACTGGCAACAATCTCATCGTCAGAAGTTTCAATCAGCTTTCAAACAGGGTGAAGTATATAAACTGATCATTTGAAAATCATCGACAGTCCCTCAGGATCGGTATGACCGTGTTACGAGATATTCGTGAACGGTATAGCGTTCGTATGGGTGGCTGGTCCCAGAGTAGTGAGAGTGGCATATATATAGCAAGAAGGGGAAACGAAGCGGTGCACTTCGCAGTACACTGTCTCCGCGTCTGTAGTGTGGCCTGATCGTTCTTTATTTCGGTCTATAAACTCGATTGGCGACCATCGATCCGGCCTAGTCTCAAAGGGAAGAAGAGCCTTTGGAGAACCCGCTAGGCAACGACGCCGAGACCAGTTCAGGATCAACATGAGACTTTGCGTCTTGACGTGAGTACCTTTCATGCTTATTTCCATCGAATCAATTACCGAAAGCTTCGGCACGGCTTCTTCACCGAAATAAATTCTTGAGAGCGTGAAAGTAAGATTTTGAGTAGAAATATCCGATCTAGGATCAAGGAAAGATGAAAAGGAGCGCGTGTAAGTGAACGGCGTTCGGAGGAAACATATGGTGCGAAATGGAAAGTGGTTCTATGGCAGAAAATGTCGTCTAATCCACGGGTGGACTGTGATCGATCCGACCTATTGCGCAACTAGTCAAGCCAGGATGATGATGCTGTAATTTTGGGTAGTCGAGAATAAGATCACCGGAGTAACTATTCGTATCGTTGGATCAGTCGGGCGCGTGGGCGCACCGTATGAATATAAAGAATCGTTGCCTTAGACCCTTGGAGCTTGCTTTCTACTTTTCGAAACCGGAATCACACACGCGAACGACACGAGATGTAGATAAAATCAGTCCCCGTGCGCGAGTTACAGGACCCAAGTGATACGAATTTTTTCGATGCTACTGTTCGAAAAAGAAAGGAAAAAGAAATCAACGTGATTTCACTCCCGAATCACGACTCGAGCCAACGATACGCGAAAGGCCTTCGGGCGACTGCGGGAATTAATGACAGTAGACCAAAAAAATGTTTGCAGTATATAATTTGCGGAATGGAAAAGAAATACCTCCTCCTAATAGTCAACCATAATCATAATCGCCAGCTTCGAGTGCAAGATCTGCACAAAGTGCTAAAATCGAACCATGCTGCTGGACATCCTCTTCAAGGTCGAAGTCAGGCTGAAGAAGAACTCCCGGAGTGAATTTGGCCGAGTATAAATATTCCGAAGAGGAAATGGATGAGGTTGATCGATTCCAGGCCACGTGGACCAGTCGTGAATCTAGCGAGTTTATTGCATCAGTGAAGGGTCGGTGGTTGTCGCAAATACCACATCCACTCGATCGGGGTCAACTGAAAGTCACGCACGCAAACTTGCTGCAAAGTTTTCAGGACATCTGTACGATAGCAGAGGACAAAGGATTGACTCAAGGATGTTACATGTCGAGGGTGAATCCTTCCTTCGACTTTTTTCTCTCCCGATTATCAAAGGTCGTTTTTATGAGGAGAAACAACGGCTGATGGTTACACAAACCTCACTTGCACCCATCATCGATTGCGCAATAGCCACGGGCCCAACGTGACTCTGCATCGATCGGTTTTGGCTCTCCGGTGCTTGGGACCATTTCTTTCGGCTTGGTACCGAACAAATCTCGTGGTCACAGCATCGGATCGATCAGTCAAACTGGAACCTCTTCGTGATACGTGATATGTGGATGGTAAAATTTAAGATGTGTCGAGTTCGTGTTGTTCCCAAGCGTCAAATAGAAATTCGCGTCAGTCATCACGGCCTTACTCCTCTCGAAAATTCACTTTCGATTTCTTACGATCGGCCACATGCAACTCGACACTCGCTGCTTCCAGAGATCTTCACTTTCACTGGGATTCAGTGAGCCCGAGTCTCCAAGCTCGTGGGTCGTTTGATTGGTATTGGATAGTCAAAATCACGATCTCAGTGCGTGCCGTGACTTTTGAAGGCACGGAATTACTGACAATACTGTGAAGAATAACTTCATCAACTCGCATCTTTGTTGTCAGAATTATCAAGCTGGTCATAATTAACGATTTCTGAGTCGAAGTAATCGAGTGATCAGGGTTTGTGAATGATATTTGAATGTAATCAAGATCTTCTTCTTTGAAGATCTGATCACACTGTCATTCAACCATTCCGGTTCTGAATGTCGATCCCAATCACGTTCCCATTCAAGAACCGTTTAATTATATCCCGAGATCTCGAAGATATGGTTCTACATCAAATTTGGAGTTTCTTAAGGTGACCAGTACGGCGTCATTCAACAATCTAAATCATTATTATCCAAAGTTCATTACACATCGAAAAATTGACTTTCTTAAAAATCACTTGTCGTAAGGATTCAGACACACCGTTGATTCGATTATGTCTCTCGACGTCTCATATTCTTCGGAGAGCAATTCTAAATCATATGAATGAGGGAAACTGAGAAAAAATAATCCTGTGATAAGTTATGGTCAGTTATCGAAATTGAGCGGCAATCTAGTCACTCTTTTGCTGATAACTTGGTCCAACATTTTTTGTTTTCAATTTCCCTCATTCAGACGATGAAGGATTGCTCTCCGAAGAAAATGGGACGTCGAGAGACATAATAGGATCAACCGTGTGCCTGAAACCTTACGACAAGTGATTTTTTAAAAAACATACACTTAATTAGAACTAGAAGCATTGAAGTATGGCTTGATTAGTGTCAGTCTCTGATCTGCAGCCTGTCTTTCGACAAGACCAATTACTTTCTTGAATCACGTACGTATCTTGCATAAGATCGAAAGATCGTTTCTTGGACGACCGTTTAGGACAATCAAGTAGAGGCAGAATTTGGGTTCGGTGACATTTAGCGGCCTCTTCAAGCCCGCGGGGGCCGCTGTTGGAGGAGCCCGGAGCAGTGATCATTGGTATGAGTTCTCGCTCGGCATTCTCAGTCTCTGGTCTCAGAGAAAGTAAAGTCGTCAAAGTAGTTTCGTACCTGAATGTCATAGGTCACGATAAATCTGGTTTGTTCGCTTGCAAATCTATACGGTATATACAGGCTCTTTGTAGTCAGTAAACGAGTCTGGAATAGCGCACGTAGCATGAAGCCCCCTGCAGGTTTGACGAAACTGTTCCGCGACTCCGTGCTGCGAACCAGGATAATGAATAATTCAGACCATTTCGCGAACCTGCCTGAGGATTCGAGCTGAATTTTGATCATGCGGTACATTCTCTTCGATTAGTGAGGATCAGTGGGAATTACGAAGAAAAATGCTCGCACCAATCGAACCGGATGTTATATTTTCGTTGAACACGCTAAAATGGCAATAGTGAATATAAAAGTAAGCGGGATTGGGTTCCACCCAAGGATAGCCGAGTCAGTGTCGTTATGAAGATTCATCGCGACTCGGAAGTATTCTCTCATTGGTAGAATACAGGCTAATTGTGAGCCACGTTTTGCTCGATTTTTTGTCTTCTCCTTTTTTTATCACGAGACGACGATCAGCTATCTCAATGCCACCAGGATTTTATTCTGCTTTCTATTACGTGTTTGACCACCGATTCACGTAGTCTGCACTAATCCCAACAAAAAACTGAATTGCATGCAAATGTACGCGGAGGCGATGATGTAATTTGGGCAAAAATAATTCTGCAGCATTTTTTAACGTTTTTCATAGCTGCTTCTGAAAAAGATTCAACGATTCTTCTTGTCGATGAATTTGGTATTTGAATTCAAGAATTATTTCCACAATCTTTAGGTGTATGTATTGAAGGTATTTGACATTTTTGTACACGACTTTACAGGGTCTCCATTCTCGGTGCTCAGACACGTCAAGATTATATGTTCCGAGGCTCCATCTTTATAATTACAATGACACGAGTGGGATTATGCCACTGTCGCGAGTTCTCTTTCTCCCTGTAGTCTCGGCGTCAATTTCTCGACACAATCTTCAGACCAGACCTTTACCTGGAGGCTGCGATGATAGATACATCACGTTCTCTATTGCTGCTGCTTCTGCTGTTAGACCAAGAGCTTGTGACAGAAGTTTGCGTCTCATTTTCTACAAGTATTTTCATTAATTAAATGTAATTTGGATCTCTGAAGGGGGGGCCATACTTGTGGAAAATCAGACGCCAATTTCTTTCACCATGTAACGAAACAGAAGTCCTATGAAATCTTATAAAGTCCCGGAAAATGATGTAGCTTTTTCAACAAGACCTTCGAAGGCATTCTGAAGATTAGTATATTTGAGAGGGCTAATTAGAAGATGCATTAGAAATCGCAAACAAAAAACGGTAGAACGGTGATTGAATCATCAATTTTCTTCAATTTTGGAATTTTTATTCCAAAAACTAAAACCTTCCGTAATTCTCCTTCAGGATAATCGCCCTCTGCCTCGTGGCCGTGTGCAGATGTGCCGAGGAAGAATACGAGTACGACGATGAGCCCGCGGCAGCACCGGTAGCACCGGTGACTCCTGCGCCCTCCAGGAGCGCCAGCCGCCTGGCTCTCCTGTCGCCCAGAGGACGAGTTCCTGTGGGAAGAAAACCAGCACCGGTAATTTCGCCATGATACCTGATTGACAATTTTAGGAAAATTACAGTAAGGAAGAAATTAAGTCATCTCTGTATTTTTACAGGCTCCTTCCACCACGGCTAAGCCCGTCGAACAATCTGTCGAGGAAGAAGTGGTAAGCGAAGAACTTGAGGAGGAAAATCTTGAGGAAGAAGCCCCAACAACCACCACCGAAGCACCCAAGAAAGTACGAGGAGGCGTCAGGCCTTTCAGGTAAATTATCACATAATTGTTCTACTGAAAAAAGATCCGATTTACCGCAACTTGAATATTAGGTGCGAACGGCCCAAATAATGATCGTGTCCCAATTGATGAACAGTCCAATGAAAGTTCAGTTTTCTAACTTACCAACAAGTTACTGATTTCAATGGATTACGAATTCAGCTTTAAAAATCGGCACTTTCGTCTATTCGATCATTAAATGACTATAGACCAATGGAAAGTTACTGATCCCTTTTTTCTAGATCGAACCAAGATCTTCTCGATGCCCTGAAGAGGAGGAGAGCCCAAGTCGGAAGTAGCAACAGCATCCGCGAAACGGCGGCGACCGAGGCTACAGAGCCGACGAGTACCGCGAGGCCAAAGTGAGTAGATTTCGTTTATTTCGATCTCGTTCCGTTTTATCAACTTCCGATTTCCTTCAGGTCAATTTCGTCGAACAACAGCCGCAGCCGAAGCTCCTCGGACACTTCGTCGAGGTCGAGTCGGGGTAGATTCGGCGGTACAAGAACCGCGGTTCCGAAGCCCGTTCAAGAAGACGTGGAGGAAGATGCTGCGCAGGAAGAAGTCGAGGTGAAGCCAAAGACCTACCGCAGGGGCTAGAATCAAACGCATCCTTGTCGCATGAATCAAACCTGACATGTAGAAAAGAAGAAGAACTGAAGCAGAGGCTCGATCAGAGCCGTTGATATATTTTTTGTTTTTCTGTTTTTGCTTTCTGATAATAGATCATGAAGAATACTGATAGATCCTGGATCATTCCTACTTTTTTTTTTCTTTCTTACTATCTTTTTATCGAATACTCGTAATCAAACGCATACTATACAGTCTTTCGATATTTTGGCGACGTTTTTTAGTGAAGGGTCAGAGCAGTTTTTGTTTAAAAAATATTCTCACCGCCCCCGCAAACTATATTATGTTTTTTTGTGACGTATTCGCCATTGACTGAAGCTCTGAATAATTATTGTAACGGAAACGGTATTGATGAATGAAGGTCGTATAAATCACAGAGACAGATCGCATGAGTAACGGATTAAAATGGAAATACCTGACTAATTCTGTTTAGAATCCTGGTATTTCTCGATAGCGATCGTGTACATAGGGGACTAAAAGCTGCCGTGTTTCTATGATATGATAAAATGAATAAACATGAAATATATGTATTCTGTATAAATGTAACTTAAGGGATAATAATAAAAAAAAAAAAAACTATACAAAATAATCCTTTATTCAGATTTTTTTATGTCACTCAAACGATCTCAGAATTACAAAACCATCATTTTTTTTTTTGTTTCCGGGACACTAAAAAAAAATAAATTTCAGAAAATCCTTAGATTGTATAATAATTAATAGCCTTGTTAAAGGATTCCTATGCTCATATTATAACTTAATTATATCGTAAATCACTGAACATTTGATTCAGGTGATTAATGAAAATCTTTCAAATGTACCCTAATTTTGAGGATTTCTACCTACAACAACAATATTAATCACAATAACGATTGACAATTCATTAACATAGAATCTTCATTATTCATTATGATAGCAATATTGATATAATTCTAAATCTCTCTAATTATTGAAATTAAATGTTGCGATAAAAATATTTGATAATTTTTCTTTTTTTTCTAATTATAAATTATACAAAAATTTGGATGCAAAAAATTTATAAACTGAATACAAAAGTCAAATCGAGCTCTGATAAAAATTTTAATCAACAACAATTAAACTTCGAAAGTACTATAATACATTATTGATAATAGAATTGAACTACTCCGTTAAAATATTTATTATTTTGATAATAATTAATTACTAAACAATATGAAACAAGACCTAAGCCATCTCGACCTAATAATCAATAAAAATTATAGTAATAACGAACATTCAAACTAAAGAAATAAAACGATTTTTTATCGAATCTATAAAATATATAATTTTTTCTAGTAAAAATTAAGGCGAGAAACAATATTCAATAAATATTCAATACTCTATCAATCGTATTTTTAATTTATCATTTTTCATTTTGAAATATTAATATTGCTTTAATCGAATTTAAACGACACCTCAGATTAGATAGAAGAAAAAATCATCGGTGCGATAAAGGTCGGTCAAAATTTATCTAAAAACTAGGGAACTCTGAATATTTAAACAATTCAACGACAAGCGCCTGTGAGTAGGCAATCCGCCGAACACGAATGCTTCACGAGTTGCCGGAGATATTTTAAGAACGTCCGATTCGAAATAACTCAGTCACCTCCTTATTGAGTCAAACTAAACTTCGAAAAGAGATTATGAAAATATTACCGTTGTATTTACACAGATGGAAGGAATCTCGTCAACGACATTGCATATCTTGGTGGCAAATAAATTACCACAACTATGCGAAAAGTTTCACCGCGTTAGATAACGCGTCTCTCTAGAAGATAAACATGCAAACCTCGTTGAAATAATTTCCCAATTGTTTTAATTAGCGCGATTCCACTTCGTTTACCGCAGTTACAGTTCGTTTTATTAAAAAAATCGACGAATCCATAACCGATTTCAAAAGTTCAGGGCCCAGAGGTGCTTTGGTATCCCGTGTCAAGATATGCCATCACGCTTCGGACCGTCTGCAGCTGACAATCTGACATTTAGACCCTAGTCTTGTGCAACTCGATTACCTCTTATATCAGTTGTAACGGTTACCTCGAGATGAGCCCAGGCCCGTTAATCGTGACTGTGCAAAAAATGACGTAAAAAACTATCCTTGTAATCGACGATCCTTTCAATTAAAATATCAAATTTCGGCTGTACCATTGCAGCGAATATATTTGATTCAGCGGAATTGTCCAAGAGCCTCTCTCTGGCCTTGAATGTTAACGAAGATAAAATATAAAATATTCAGCGAAGACACGAGTCTCTGTGCTAGATAAAAATCTTCGACCTTTTATTCTCCCAACCTTTGAGAGGCACAATAGATTGTTACTTCCTAGTCCGAGTTATCGCACGAGGCAATCACCGTGCAGAAACAACAATTCTCCCAGGTTTTTCCCGATCTGTAATGACGATCGTAGACCCGATTATTCTGTCTGATATTTTCTTCTGACTCCAGAAATACTGGAATCACTTTGAACACGGAATGAAAGTAAGAGGAGTGGAACGTCGTCGGCCTTGGTAACACCGAGAGGAACATTTCACTTACCTACGACTATAGCTCGAAGCACCGGCAGGAATCTGGTGATGAGCGTTCGGCCCATGCCTCGAGGCGTTCGCCGTTAAATTACAGAAATTTTTCCCTCCGGGTGGTAAAAACACTTTGAAATTAAAATTACAGTACAATTATTCCACTGTCACATTCGTCAAAAGCTCGTTAGAACGACGGAAAGAAGAGTCGACAGTCTCCAACCCCACAACCTGACCTTTGAGTACGTCTGGAATGAGCGAAACAAAGAAAGGAAGTAGATGCAGACAGGGATTGTGTAAGTGGTCGGGCATTTCGGATGAGAGCCCCAAAAATACCGTGTGGCAACGTCCAATACATGACCCAGTTGGTCGAAGAGGTTGTTAATTTCAAAACAAATTACAAGTATATATATATCGACGGCCGCTATTAATAATGTCTTATGTTTTCGTTTCCATTTGGAAAAGACCTATCTGAAAATGGCTCGGGGTAAAAGACTTATCTCCTATGCTTATACACAGGACTTAAGTCTTTTACCTGAAAATGGCTCGGGGTAAAAGACTTATCTCCTATGCTTATACACAGGACTTAAGTCTTTTATCTGAAAATGGCTCGGGGTAAAAGACTTATCTCCTATGCTTATACACAGGACTTAAGTCTTTTACCCTATACTTTTACCCTTTACTTTTATCGGGGTAAAAGACTTATCTCCTATGCTTATACACAGGACTTAAGTCTTTTACCCCGAGTCATTTTCAGATAGGTCTTTTCCAAATGGAAACGAAAACATAAGACAATATTAATAGCGGCCGTCGACATGTAACGTAAGAAGATTCCCTCGCGTTACGTAACCGAGCGGCGAGGAGGATTCGCCTGAAGAAGTAGAAAAAAAAATGATTGTATTTAACGCGAGATAAAGCTCTGAGGCCTGGGCTGAACCAACCCCAGGGGGTCTACGCGCGGATCGCGCAATAATTCGCTCGCGGTTTCTCTGACCTTTGGTTAAACTCGATGTAATGTTGAGTCGGTTGACTCAAGTGTCAAAAAATTTGCTGAACTTCTTCAAACTGATTTTCGAATAAATTACCCGGCACATCGAATCGGTAGAACACGTTTTTCGACATTTGCGGTGCTACCAGATGGACGGAAGTTGCTTCTTTGCGTTGAAAAGCGATTAGAAAACGGAGGTAAAATTGTCTGAAAAAATGTCGCATCATTTATTCGTTACGAAACGGTCGAATGGATATTCGACGGATTGGTATGACGATTAATTCGATTCGATTACATTAACGGCTCTATAACGTGCCTCGTGACATTTCCTTCAGAATTAAAGCTCGTCGTAATCCGTTGAGCCAGAAAATACAAATTTATAATTCAATTTTAATTGAATGACCATTCTTTTCTTTTTTTTTTCACTGATAAAGTGAATAATAAGACCAGAAAACGTGTCAGCGATGATAGAATCGTAGAATTTCTCTGACCAATTAATTAGACACGTCTCGCGAGTCGATATATAATCATCGTCATAATCGCAAAACCAGAAACACAACTTTTCTGCAAGGACGCAGAGGCACAAAGAACTGCTTCTTTCTCTGATTTAATTTATAACCGATGTCGTTTATTGACTCACTGTGCAATACTGTGAGATTTCTTATTCCAAGCTGTGGTATATTTCGTTACTTCTTATTCATTATAGAAAAAGTGAATGTGAATGCAAAAAGAAGTGTAAAAATATAAATAAGAATTGTGTGCACTTTGTGCCTCGCGCTGTGCAGGGGGGCAGCTAAAATATCACGGTGACGCAAACTTTGTAAAAGTCAACATAATTGTGAAAGACTAGGAAATAATTATATACGTGAAAAGTTTTTATTTGTTGGTCTCTAGAATCTAGCGACAGTGTTCCACATCTCACCAAGATACACTCGTCACCACGTTTTAGCAATCTCTAGGACTCTAATTGCTCGTCCTGGCGCAGGAGAGCAAGATACATTTTTGGTTCACTAAAAGAATCATCATCATTCATTGAATACTTTAATCCTGTCGAAAGATGAAAAGATATTACATTTCTCAATTTTTTTCAATAAAATTAGCCACTATTGGCTAAAAATTCCCTCCGATTGATTAAAAGAAACGTCGGAATTCGTGAATTCTTCCCCTTCTTCCTCCTTGTTGGATTTAGACCCCTTCGGGGATCTATGTACCACAATTCGTGAGAAAGTGAAAATTACAAGATACGGACTGAAAGTGTAAAGCGAGGAGTGCAGGGTTCTCACGGATGGCGCTAGATGGCGGAGTGGTCATACTGGACAGTGACGTCACAGCGTGGCGCGAAAGGGAGACCATTTCAAACTTGAAATTGACAATATATTGTTTCTGAATGATATAATGGGGTTAAACATTGTTTGATTACAGTCATTAGTGACTCAAATTGGTATTTGAAGCAGGAAAAAAGCAGAGCATCATTGATTTTTGAACATAGGTGTCTTCAAGATATATGAGAGACGAAACAGAGTTAAACAGACACACGTATGTATTCAAATGGAAGACGGCGAACGCGGGGGTGACACGGGTAGAGCCGGGAGGACTTTCACTCGGTCAGAAATCCTTATACGCTTTCCCTGCGGTGGTACATACCAGATAATATAGGTATACTAACGCGGTTACGTTGATCGCCCGCATCTTGTGCCTCGATCGGAATTAGGATAATCCTTGGGAATACTTGAATATTTTTCGACTAACATTTAACACATCGCGTGCCATTGACGTGTCTAGAGCGGAAAAACGTACCTTTACTCTGGTATTATCATACCGTGAGATAATGACGTGGCGTAATAGGAAGTTATGGGTTATAATATATTCAACATTTTCTCTCCTAATGAAGACAAAGAAAAAATCAACTAATTAATTAATTAGCCTCCGAGGAATTTAAATTCGATGGGTAATTAAGGTGATTGGGAAAGAGAAAGAGAATGTGCCTTTGGGTAATCGATTTTGGAGCATTATAAATAGACTCGGAATGTTTACTTTTTTCATTTTTTTTTTTTTTTTTGTTGATAGTTTGAATAAGCCGGTCGTTTTAAACTACCAATTTTACGCAATCAGTACAATATTACACTTGAACCAATAGAATCAACACTTTCTACTGGACAAGATAATAATCGTTAAGAAAATAGTTATGGTAATAACTCGGTGATGCGATGCTACGCTGTGCTATGCCATAGTCGTTCTTCACAGTAGTTTATACGCCATTTAGGTAAGAAATTTGGTAATCTCTTAATTATATGATTTATTCACAAGATATTTTCTTCTTCTTCTTCTTCTTCTCTTATTCCTTTTCATATTATAAGAGTATTTTTTTTTCTTTTAATGTCCAAAAAATTTCACATCCATAACACGATTTTTCTCATTCACATTGGATAAAATACTCAAAAAAAACTCCAAGGAACATTTTTGAAACTCTGACATTGCCATAATTTTTAGTATTTGAAGAATAGATAAATAGCTGGTCATACTTTTTTTTTGAATAGAACAAAAAATTGCAACTCTAACTGCACGACGTTGTTTTTTATAAAAAAACATTGAAATTCAATTACCTTTCTTTGACAGATGACGAAAAAAAAATGACCCAATTGTGTCAAATTACTCTACTTAAAACACGTTACGTACTTTCAGTTGATGATATTCGCGAAGAAATTTGTTCAGCAGTGAATCTTGGATAGGCAACTTTCACGATTTTCTTCAATTCTCTTTCAATTCCTATCATCCATCCTCCGGTCTTCGGCAAAAGAATTATTAACGTGTAAAAAGAGTCATTCACATTCTGAAGGAACGATGACGATCTCTCAGAAAAGGGGGACGAAACGTCTCGCTTTATTGGTTACGAAGCTGAATAACTTTTACGAAGAAAATAGAAACACGATCGCAGTGTGACCAGATGGTTTGCGCGCCTGAGGAACGTCGCCTGGGGTCGAACCCGGAGGTGATACTTATCGGGATAATTATTCGAGGATGAAATATCGCCGGGCATGTTCGCCTGGCGAGGTGGAAGAACGCGAGCGGGCAGTAACAGCCGATTCTTTCAATGTTAAGGTTACTACATCCACAGTTCTCCTACCTCCGACTCGCATGGGAGGCGAACGAGGTTCCCTCTGCTTCGCTCGAAATCTGGGTCAGGCCGATGTATCCGGTTCTGCGAGGACCAAATCATCTCATTTTGCTCTTTTCGGACCGTCAGGCGCGTTAATTAGCCAAGAAATTTTTGAGTCTCTTTGTCCGCGGAAGCTGCGATTCACATTCACCTTTGGGAACCGGAATTAGTTCTATTCGAATCGCGAACAGCCCAAAGACAAAGTAATGTTCGGCACTTTCTCGCAGTCGTAAGAAAAAGTGTGGATGTTACTAATTAACGAATTAACACTAGCGTGTTGCGTCAGACGATTGCATGCTTGTGAACTATGCACGATAACACGTTCGTGTAACTCGTTGGATGTAATGTTAGATTCATAAACAAGAAGATTCATTGTGCGTAGAACAAATTACTTTTTTTCTGCTCTTTCTTAATCGACTCTTTTGTGATTGGGGCATCACGATGAATTCTTTGTCGAGGATGTAGTTCAGGTTGAAAACTATTCTCTACAATTGATATTGTACCGATGTCAAATTTTTCTCAGAAGCTTTTACGTTCAATACTGAAAAAAGGACACAATATATAGTCCGCGTTAGCTGGAAATTTGATGCGATGTACCAAAAAGGCCTCTGAAGAACTCGAGTTACAGCGATCTCTAATCTTTTTCAATATCGGACTAGGAAGAAGAGTAGATTCGCGTTAGGAATTTTTTGTACAGTGAAAAATTACTCAGAAATGAGGTTTAAAACAATCCGAAACAACCCGAACTACATGCAGACATGCTTATTAGTATACACGCATCAGGGTGAAAATTAACTGTTCAATCTTGAGATCGAAGAAGAGGAAGAGAACGTTGCTGTCAACGTGAAAGTTTCTTCAGAGCCAAAATTCACTTACCGAAGATAATTAATAATCAGAAATTCGTTTCTTTCGATTATGCTCAATGCTCACATGCTCATACGATACTTGACGAATTATACGAGTACGTTGGGAAACTTTCAACTTATAGGTACTAGGTACTAGGTACTATGCGCCGCGTTATTATGACGGGACTGGGCAGTAATGAAAGGTGGAGTGATAATCACGACTAATGAGTAGATTGGGTTCGAAAATGGGAATCGAATCGAGCTTTTGTGGCCTCTGTTAATTACTCACTATTTCTTTCCTTCCTCATTCCTATTCTCTATGCCGTAACAAACATTTCATAATAGGGCCACAATTTAGGAAAAAATAACAGATTTCATCATTTCTCTGACTTTTGACTGCATTATGACCTCGTCTCAATCGTAACACTGAGGTCAACCACTAACGCAGCCTTTATTTCCGTTGTGTATCACAATTTACCGATTTCAGTGACACCTTGGGGCTCGTTTGACGATTGTAACAAGCTTTCGCAACGCATTCCTTCACCTGTTATCCAAGATCTTCATAAAGTTGAAATAATTATTGTGGTATCGTAATGAACAAATAGAGAAACACCTGCAGTTGCCAGATTCTAGTCATCGAAGATCGGAATCGGCTGAAGAATGTCTGCTGACCGTGACGGGTTATGGGAGAGTTTGACGAATATCTCGACACGTGATCTACTAAATCACGTACACAGAACTCGGGCTTCGTGTACTTGAATCTAAATCACCTCGAGAGGTGCGTCATTTTTAAAACTTACAAAGCCGATTTCGATTCGGTGAGATTCGGGACACGACCAACGCGCTGCGGCTACTCGGAACACCGATAAGTAAAACGAGAAAACGAAATCTCATCCAGTCTCGAAGTTTGCTCGCTTGTGCAGGAGACTCAACCTTAACATTGAGACGCAGGGCTTGGCCTTGACGTTTCTTCTCTTTTGTCTCTTGTTTTGGCACCAGATCCGCATTTTTGAGACAGTGACTAAAAAAATTGTCATTCAGAATCAGACAAAGAATGATATATGATCAACTGAATGAGCTCGTTAAAATTTCGATCGGTAGAAATTCGCTGTTCTTTCAGATTCTGGAGTTATGAATGATTAGACGGTGAAATAATTCGGTGCGAAAAATGAAACTTGTCAAAAATGAAATGCGACATTCCCCACCGAATGAGAAACGATCTACCGTCGTCGCCTATACGAAGAGCCGTAAGTGTGTATACCGATCGAGTCAAGGTCGTTGAAACCCGGTAACTTTCCTTGTTTGTGTATTCGTACAAGAAACTCATGGCAAAAGTTTTCTGACCGCCAATGAAACAAACGACACCCGCGCACTTTGCGGAGAAAGTCGAAGCGAACCCAGGGTAAAAAGTTGATTGTTATTTCCCTCGTCAGTCCATCATGTCCGACAAGGTTCGAATAGGGAAGTTTTCTCGGATTGAACCTTGGCAAATATCCATGATAAATGGGTGCGTGATGAACGAATACAATTTTTGAAAACTATAGGAATAATAAAATCAACTTCAGGTGATTGTAGACAGCAATTTTCGAACGCCACCTGACGTCACACAGTATCTCGGCCGCCATGTTATTCTGTTGACTATGGTTGTCCGCAGCGCTGCCAGACGGTAGAATTGCGAAACCGGTCTACCGGGCAATTCAAACGGTGTATCAAAAAAACTTGTTTCACGTGAAAACGAACTGTTAAGAATTAGGTGCAAAGTGTTTTTCATCAATCCTAATCATCAAATTATCGGATAAGAGAATAAAAAAAATTCCTGAAACTTGGTGGTGGGGTGAAAATTCGTTGATACCTTCCTCCACTTGTGATATCGCCTACGTCTGTACAGAGAGGCGAGGGGCGCCGCGGAATAGCGATGCCATGACGTGATCCTCGTTCTCTAAAGAAGGGGCGTTGGTGTCCCTGAGTAATCCGTGTATCCGTAAGTGTGAGTCCCGATCTACTGCAGGCGTTTATAATAATCACTCGACGCCGCCGCCGCCGCGGCGCTCCTCGATACCACGGAGAAAGTGAGATTCAAATTCACTCTCTATGGACTTCACACGTTCGACGATACCCGGGCGTGTGTAAATATCCATTATAAGGTAGCCTCTGTATCGTCGGATCGGATCACGCATGACAGGAATTTTTATGTACTCTCCTTCCTCAAAATAACATTTCTCTTATATACACACAGCTGGTATGTTTTTACTTCTTGTATTTCGGTTTCTGCCACGTCGTCATCGACCGGCAGACCCTCCTCTTCGTCACACTGTCATCCGGAGAAAACATCCTGATTCCTAATGTTTCGCGTTTGGAATCTAAATCCAACACGACCGTTCGGACTTTTACAGGACACCGCGATGGCTTCCGCATACTCCGGACGACGATCAAGACTTCGAGTCAGACCCTGATCACACTCTATGATAATTAATGACCTCGACGATATCGAAGGACTAGAGTGAACTAAGGTGAACGCCCCAGTTTCTGACCTTCTTTTCACTCTATTCTACAGTATCACGACCGGCTGATGATAACCAATTATCAAGGAGGAAAGTTGAACCATTTAGTGCTGACTAAAAGTGAATGCAAAGTTCGTCATGGAGCAAGAAGGGGTCATTAAATACCGGGTCCTTTCGGTCTTCTGTTTATTTCAGCGTTGCGCTAGTTTCTGACACCTAGATTCACGAGAGACATGACCTCAACAGTTTTTTTGGAAAGACGTTCACTTCGCTGAAACAGACACATTCGACTTGGTCAACGTGAATATTTGTTGCATTTATAGGAACTTACGAGATCTCATCTGATAATTATTGGAACGAACCGACTCCAAAGACTAAACTGCTGAAACTAGGTGTAGCAAGCCGAGTGTCAGAAACTAGGGTAGCAGTGGGGTCAGAAACTAGTGTACAGCACTTATTGAGTGTCAGAAACTAGCTGCAGCTGCGCTAGGTTCGAATAAAAGATTATTATTAAATTATTCATCGAATCATAGATTGAAAAGATGATCGTTCCTTGCCTAAGAAGTATCAATTCATCCAATGAAACCCATCATTGTCGATTATATGTTGTTTTCCCTGATTTAGAAGAGAATAACCTCAGCTGAAATCCGTATAATGTCAGAAACCTGGGCGTTTATCACAAATAATTATGAAATCGTTACGTAACCGAATATATCCCCTCGGACAAAGGTCACGATGACGAACTTTCGCAACGTCGGAGTTCCGAAATTGAATAGATTCGTGGTATCCGATGATGTGGTTCCATACGGAGACTGAAGGTCATCGTGTCGAGGATTTGTTATTCAGTGTTGATCTTCATGAAAGTGCATCGAAGATCCTTCATTTCCGCATCAATTTGTATGTGGGATTTGTACCGTTGATATTTTATACCATCGTTCACGATCGCGATAAAAGTCTCCATCAATCTCGTCGCATTCCTGACTTCAAATTTTCTTACGCGGAGCTGCGTGCAGCTGACAAAGTGGACATTGTTCGAATCCCTCAGACACACCCTTCCTCGTTACAATACTATCAGGTTCTTTGACAGTCTGTACAAAGACCACGCCTAGAATGTCTCACCGGCTTGTTTCGGTACACGATTACTGAACCGAGAAGTTATATCGACTGCGGTGACACTGTTGGGCCGATTTCCATTCTGACGAAACACGATCCTCGAATCGATTCACCCTCTGGCGAACTTTTATGAATGCGGAGTAATTCAGGGGTAATTTTCATCGTGAGCCTGTGGCTGGAGTCAAACTTGACGTTTGGTTTCTCCAACGAACATTTGGTAGTAATAGCCTTTGCCCTAAGCAGAAGAAAGAAGGCAAGTCAGCGAAAGTTCTTCTTGTCTTACGTCGATTCAGGAAAAGAGGTGGGCGGATATTCCGGGGGCAGTGAACGGTCTATGGCAATAAAGAATACAATTGAAGCATTGTTTCTATTCCCAGTGTGAAGTGCAAATATGGAAATGAAGGCCGCGACCGAAACCCAGCAACAAATGCCACGGAATGGCATTGAGATTTACCCCATCGTCAGACTTCACGCTCGCTAAATCGGTTGGGCCTTGTAAGAACGGAGGGTCTTCCAAGGGCATTGCATCTGCATTTTCACAAAAATATAAATAAATTAGTCGAATTCCTCCCAACGATCCTGGAGTCTTTATGATTTCTTCAAGGCTAAATTTTTGGAGGAGCTGGTTAAGAGGGAAAAATTCTCGACACAATCGGCGCCATCGAACGTCGATTCTCCGCACGTAGAAGCCTTTCCTAAAAAGTGAAAATCGCCGGTTTTCTCCGATCGTGTAGGAACAGGTCCTTCCCTACTTAGGTAGTGTCGCAACAACTGGAAACGCCACACACCGCGAAATCGGTATCCTGAGTCTTGAACAAATTCACGAAGTGCCCCCGATCCGCGACCTTGGAATTAATTTTTTTTTTAATCTTCATTCTTCACGGAATCCGTGACGGAACGAAAAAAGAACGATTCAACTTTTCTCTCACTCGCGATCGAACGTGTTCCCCCCTTGGTCGCGACGGGTACGAGGCCAAATGTTTTCAGGCGCTGGACACAGCGGCGAAGAATGCGAGCCGCAGGGATACTTGAAGTGAGTAGAAAACAAAGTGAAAATTACGAAAATAACGAAACATTAATTGTCAAAATCGATTTACACGGACAACGACAAGAATGAATCACTGCTAGGATCTGGTAGCACCTGGTGAGTCAATTTCGATTACAGCAACTAGATCAGAATTTATCCGCGTAATCGCGAAGCGTGTCAGCGAGACCTGGACTAGTCCGAGGCTCGGAGCCATCAGGAGGTAATTGCGTCATAGAAGAATGGATATGATCCAGTTCTGCTGGTCTAGGAGTATTATAACCGGGTGCCCCTGAGGAGTGGAATACAATTACCTTCCGTGACTCCTGGCGCGGCGTCCTCGCGGTTGAGACGAAGCAAAAAGAGAGGAAACTGATGTGATAAAGAAAAAAAGGAGCATCTAGATCCGGATGATTATTCTTTTTTATCCTGCAAGGAGACTCGCGCGCACGTCTCACGAATTAAACCAGCGTTTCTTCACCCAGTCAATGACCGGCCTCATGCAGCGCCCTGACTCGATATTAGTCAGGCCTTATTTCAACAGTGGCCACAGTCACAAGACACGATGAGCCTTATTCGGGATGCAACATCAATTTCAAAGCGTCTGTTAACGGACTGCAACGGATGCGACGCTACGTGATTATACGTGACAATGCATTCTGACGGTACTTCCTCTTTTGTCTACTTTACTACACTCGCACGTGGCCATTCACTACGCTGCCAAGGGCGATAAAGGTACAAATTAATATGTGAAAAAATGTAGAAACCTCATATTCCCTACAATTTCCAATCGATTCTCTTGCCTCTCGAGGGCTTAACTCGTACTTAATGACGAGTCATAATAAAATGGTAATTGCCAGCCTTCGTGACTTACCGTGAACCGGTGAGATTTTCGCGGACGACAAGGACGTCGGACTGGTGGACGGGTGGAGAAAAAAAGGCGAGGTAAAAAATAACGTGGTAAAGAACTGGTCCCGGAGCAACGCCTCCGGGCTACACGTATACTCGCGAATGAATCCTAAATTTGAAGCGATAAATAATCGGATTTGTGAAAGAAGCGTTTTCAAGTATAATCCATTATAGTCCCTAGAAATTTCATCGATAAATTTTTATCCAAGGTCCCGAGAGTTTTATTAGCTGATCTTAGAGAATCAACTCCATCGCTAGATACTAAACTTTCTGCGAATCATAACTATAAAGACTGTGGTTTTTACGTTACATAAATCCGTCACGTCAGATCGAGTCCTAACGGGTCCCGATTATCCGTATGGAAACATTACCGCACTCGCGGACTCGCCTCGACGGACCTTGACACCGCGAACCGAATATCGCAGCCTGACTCACATCTAGTAGATTACAAAATATGGACCACAAGGGGGATTCCCCGAAATTTCGGATCGTCACAGTCTCTTCCAGAAGCTAGAATCAACCGAGTTGAAAATAGAAGGAGAAAAAAAAGAAAGGAAACTGTCATTTAAAAAAACGCGTCACGTGACGGAGCCACGGTGCATTCGCGCTAAAACCCGGTGCACCGAGTCAAACCGCTCGCGAGTTGATTCGAACGGGTTGGAAGTGGTGTCCGGTACCCGGCTCCTCGGCCTGGTGGGGTGTCGCGGTGGTCGTGGTGGGTGGTGTATAAGTAGGGGTCTGGCTTCGCGGCCGTCCTCATACCCTCACCGCGTCCTTCTGCGTCCGGCGGCTATCGCGATTCGACGATTACACCAATAAAAAAAAAAACAGGTTCTCGTTAAGAGAATTTTGAATTTTGAGTAAATACACAACAACTTTATCCGGGGTCCACCGGACGCCCCATTCTACAAGAAAAAACAGGAGCAGCCAAAGTAAAACTAGTGAAGACCATTGATCAAATTCCGCGAGTGCCCGTAGAAATCAGCGATGCGGACCAGTGACCAGTGACGTTCAGATTATTGACGATTCAGTGATTTTTTTTTTTTTTGTACGACTGCCAAAGTGCGGTCTGACAGTTTCAAACTCGTTTAGACCAACAAAGAACGTCGAGGCCTGGAAATATGTGGCTGAAAAATCTATTTCTGTAAGTACTGAATCATCCATATTGTGGCCACAGTCTCATCCTGGACGGTTCTAAACTCCAGGGGTTCTGAGGTTTGACCCAGTTTCGCAAATTGTAGCAGTAGAGTAACTCGGAGATTGTGACGTCTCGAATCTGGGAACCTCGACGAATTTCGCCTCTTGCCCAGGCGTCGGAGTCTCCATCGTCAGATAGCCGCCGTTCACCGATCGGTGCCTGTGGGCCCGATAATCTAGTCGTGTTTTTACCCGAACCACACGAACCCTGGTGTGTTGCAACTGGCATTGCCAAGCGTCTCGACGACGTGAGTGGATGTCGATATGGATACGTAGAAATCTCGGGCTCTAGCGGTTTGTCCTAAATCGGTGATCGAACCTCCAGCTGTTCGCTTTTACCGCGATAAAGCCCGGCCTCATTATCATACGAATCTTTCTCTTACGTTGCGCTGAGACTGTCGTTACGTTCGAGGAGATCGCAATCAACCGATATGCGGGTCAGGCCTCGAAAGGCGTCGTTCAATCATCCTTGTTGCACATCACGTGCCCGAGAAGCAAGAAGGCAAGAATGCGAGAACTGTGTGTAAACGTTACGCTGGGCGTGCGTGTTTACGTTTATCCCAACCGCGGTTTTACTTTCTATACGGTATTCGACACGGTGGTGCAACAGACGCGGAATTTTCAAACGATTTACATAAATTCGGTTGCACAGCCGGAACGGACTTCGCCGCTCTCCAGGCGCCTATCAATCACGTCTATTTCTAATCGTAAGTTAGAGGAATTTAAGAGGAAGCTTGTGTAAAATAACCGATAGCGCCGAGGTTAATGCAGACTGATTGATACAGCGCTAGACTCGAGAGGCTAGGTGTATATGATTTCTAAAACGCCTCGAAGAAGAGCCGCAAACCGGAGGCTGTGTACACGACCGCTTTCATCGCCTTAGAAAATAAAAATCTCGCCTCATTCCTGCAAGCCATTTACTACGCTCTTGCCAGTTGATCGCCTTGGTCCTTCTACTTGTCTGGAGGCCCGCCACTTCTCTTCTCCTTTTCGCATAATGTGATTCCCTCCAAACGTCAAACTCGTCGAGATCAAGGGGTGGCAGGAGGCGACCCAGGTGAGAGCGATATGACGCTGAAGCTAAAGCAGCCATAGCTACTAGCCAAACATTTTAACCCAGACAGCACGGAACTCAAAGTCGTATGGATGTCAAATTTCCCTTTTTGACGTCTCAATCTTGTCTTATCCCTTAAAGGCGTTATAAGAAACCAAAAGTCATCTTCGAGAGTTGAGGCAAGACTCAGAAGTCAAAAAGTGGGACATTTTGCGTCCACACGACGACTTTGAGACAACTTCGAGTTCTGTGCCGTCTGGGAAGCTTCTCCTGTATATTCCCATAATATTCCCAAAAAGTTTTCATACTTTGGCCTCATTCTTTCATTTCAATTGAATTCAGCACTTTTGGCTGCTGATTATGGCTGCTAGCTGCCAGCTTTCGCAAGAGCCGCCCGTGTGTCGATTTTGACATTCGACGAATGCGATTGAAAGTTACGGCCTCGGGGGCATCCCTCGGAGGCAGATCGCGCCTCGGTATCCCGAGGGAGGGATCTAATACCGTATGAGGACTCGCGGACCGTATGAGTGAAAAAAAAAATTGTTATCTTCGGTTAAAATATCTGTGGGTTGGTTAGAGGCGGTTTTGCGGTGACGCTGCGCCTTGCCACTTGCGTAACCAGGGCCGATAGACGTCTGCTTATAACCTGGTATCTCGGCGCTCGGCAGCCCGCCACCAGCCGGCCCAGCCTCTGTGTAGAAAACCACTTTCTCCGTATGATTTCTCGATGAATTCCAAGTGCGTATTAATATCCGACCATCTGACACCGCGACGTCGATACATGTGGAAACGATTTCGCTTTATGCGTGATTGACAATTTTTATTCGGCTCTTTTCTCTCTTCACACTCGCGAAATTCCACGTGATTATTGTAGGAAATTTTCTATACCTGGTTCCAGAGTCTTTTCGTGTGTCAATAATTATCAGGAATTTTAATTGGATTCCATAACTAGTTTCTCGAGCGAGCCGCGAGGCGGATGTGAGATTTGAATTATTCCAACGACAATGGAGCGAGCGAAACGGGAGTAAGGTCATCAGGCCTCGACTCGCCTCTACATTATTCGAAGAAATGAGCCTCGATAATTCGAGTGAATTAAAAGTTGGGCGGAGTAGGAACGCTCTTCCTGCACTGGAAGAACCTTCGCTGACGTTTATCGCCACCGTTCGCGTGCCTTGATCTCAATTATAATGTGCTCCGACTCCCCGGGACGGATCAAGGTCGCAGTTTAAATCACTTTTTTCACTCCGCGCTCTTGACGCCCAATTATAGAACCGTCCCACGTCGATCCGTCATGCCTCATTCCCAGGATCAGATCAGATTGTTAAAAATAGCCTCTTCTTCCTCTGCTTCAGGGTCTGCAGCATCGTCGCAGCCGTTATGGCCGACGATGACATCGTCACCGAGCCACGAGTCGGTCAGGAATACGTGCAGTTTGAGTCGTCCTTGGGCGATGCGGCCCCGCAGGGCAGAGCGATTCCCGTCGAAGGTGAGTCTGGTTCTGACAGAGTTCGACATCCTTGAAACGATCCGGTCAAAACCGATGATGCAAAACCGATGATGCATGTTACAGATTTCGTATCGTCGCACAAGATTCCCGACGGCGTACCCCAGCCCTCGGAAGCGGACGAGGAAGAGGCCGAGATCGCGATGGAGGTCGAGCTCGCCAAGGAGGTTCTCCAGCGAGCGGTGGAAAGCCTCGACAAGCGAGCCGAGAAGAAGAAGACCGGACAGGTCAAGATCGTCGATCAAGGCGAAGTCGAGTCATCGCCGAAAATGATCGGCACGAAGAGACAGGCTCGCGTCGAGCTTGAGAACTTCAGCGACTCCGGAGTCCTCTCCAAGGATGGAATTAGGAAGCTCGAACTGGCCAGAGCGAAGTTCGACGATCAGACCGACGCCATCATCCCCGGAGTTCAAGTCAGGTAATTCGGAGGTCCTTCCTCCCAAAGTTTCACCTATTCGGACACTGTGGAATTGACATTTGTGCTTTGACCAGTGCCGAGAGCCCGACCACGAACATGCCGGTTCTGACCACCCCCCGCGAAGTGCGAGCCTTCGACTTCGTTCCTGTGAACATCATCCGCGAGGACAGCAAAGACGCTTACACCCCCTACGCTGACCGACACTTTGGCGACCTGAGTGACGTGAGTCTCGTACCTGCTGGATCGAACTCTCGCGTTCAGGTGAGTCTCGGGATTCGATGATGATGCTGAAAGTGCCTGACGTCGATTTTGATACCCAACAGATCAAGAAGGGGCCAAACGGCAAGGACTACGAGTACGAGTACGTCTATTACTACTACGACGAAGAGGATGAAGGCAAGGCTGGTTCCCAAGCGAGCGGTAAAGACGCTCCGGTCAAGACGACACCGGCACCGACCTCAAGACGCGGTTCACAAACCGGTAGAAACAAGTACTCGTCCATAGAACGTTCCACGACCGCAGAACCAGCCAGTAACGAGGTCATCCCTAGCCGGGCTACATCTAGAAATAGACAGGTAGCAGAGGCTGATGCGGTTTCTGAGGAAAGACTACCAGCGAACACGAGATTCCCACCAAGGTAAGAAGATTTTTGGTAGTTTGTTACGTCATGTGGCAGTTGAAACGCGATTTAATGGTCCTACTTGCGGCATTACTCTCACGAATGGGCCATAAACCTCCAAATGATTAACAACCGTTATGAAACCTGCAGGGGTTTGACTATGTATAAGCTGATCACAAATTCCGTGTGGTTTTTTTATGTTCAAATTTCACATTCTGGAATCTCGGTTCACAGGTCAAGATCTAATCACAACACGGGAACCACCGAAGCCAGTCGCGCCCGTGGCAACCGTCCCCGACCAAATCTGGACCTGGTCGACTCCAGCAGCTTCAGAACCCACCAGGAGGGACCCGAATTCCCCCAGAATCTTCCCAAAGGACCTGTCAGGTTCCTCGGCGTGACTCCGAACGAGGAAGCTGAAGAGAAACCCGCCGTCCGTGGACGCTCGAGGACTTCCAAACCCGTCGAACCCGCACCTGTCGAAGAAACACCCGAAGAAGTCGTCGTCCCACATCACAGAAGACGACCCACGACTGCCCAGCCAGAGGTAAGAATCTTGGATTCTTCAGGATTCTTTCTCCTTTTCTCTAGCATGAACAGAATTCATAAAATGTTCAATTATCATCAGGTCGAAGTAGAGTTGACGAGAGGTCAGCCGAGTCGTCCATCTGCTGAGGAAGAGGAAGAGGACGAGGAGCCAGAAGCGAAGGTAGAGCCGACGGAAGAGGCATCCTCGAGTGTTGAGAGCGTTTCGAAGGACCAGGACAATCTCCTTGAGACATCAACGACGGAGGTTCCGACCACCGAGAACCCAGCAGCCATGGACAAAGTCGCTCTCGACCTGTACGCCTTCCTTCTTCAGGGACAGAGCAACATGATCGACTCCTCGACGCCAGATTCTGACGATGAATCGACTACCATCATCGAGGATGCGGATACCACCGAGGTGCCAACCACCACCGAAGTCCCTATCACTACCACCGAACCCACCACCACTACTACCACCACCGAACCAACAACCACCACTACCACGACCACCGAACCGCCGACCACTACCACTCAACTTCCGGTTGGCAATAAGAGGTTCAGGAGACCAGGAACCCTAGGGGGTGCTGGAACCAGGAACAGGTACGTTTTCATATTCTTCACTTTGATTCCTCCATGAGTCTATGTGATAGGTTTGAGGTAACTGCACTCATTCTGCCAATATACAACTTCGGATCGGTTCAGTTGAGTCCCAAAACACATTTTCAAGGTCATGTGAACAAGTTATCGTTCCGATGACACTCAGACAATCTTCAGATACATTATGCCCCAAGTTTTATCTTCCAATGATTGAAAAAAAAACTATCTGATAGAACTATCTTCGTCCATCTGATCTAAATTTTGAAATCCTTACTCAAAACACCAGGTTCAACCAAAGAACGACCGCAGCATCATCAGCCACCGGTACAACGACCGAGGCATCAACCCCTGCGGAGCGCACCCAGCGTCCTCGTGGTCGTTTCGGCGCAGCAACTGGCGGGTTCAAGAGACCTCGTCCGGGACAGCGTCAGGAGCAGCCCGCCGTCGAAGAAGAGGCCCAGAAGGAAACTAGCAGCTCTGTGAACGCGGAGAGACCCGCTCTTCCCCGTGGCAGGTTCAGAGGATCCGGATCTAGGACGCCTGCAGCGACCCCTTCCGCTCCTGCATCCACGTCAGCCGAGGAATCATCGTCGAAGGAGACCTCGACCACCGTGGCTCGCCCCGCCTTCAACAGGGTCAACCTCAACCGAAGGCGAGGAAGACCGACGACTCCGGCTGCTCCGACGAGCGAGGAGGCTCAGCATTCTGAGGAGACCGCGGAGACTAGCCAGGAAACGGTCAGCACCACTGCCAAGCCTGCTGTCAACAGACCAAGGCTGCCTGGAACCGGACTCAGGACTCTGAGACCTGGACCCAGACTCAATCCCAGACTCAGACCTGGACTCGCGACGTTGACGACGGCGGCACCGGAGACACCCGAACCTTCCGCTGAAGAACCTACCGGTGCTGGAACCGAGGAAGAATCTCATGAGGTGAGATTTGAAAGCATGTTCACATCGCTTGAAGTCAATTAAAATTCGAATAGTATCGTGTTTCGAATCCATTTTTTGTGATTCAGCTGCAGTAGGTACCGATTTCTCGATCGGTTTCTAAAAAACAAAAATGCTACCAAGAAGCGAAAAAAACAATTGCTACTGTATCTGTCGAAATTCTCGAACGTGGCAGGTTCTTCGCGAAAGCTGCACCGCACCTGCGGGAAACACGGTGTACAATCTCTCATAAAACTCGAAGACGAACGTTCCGAGTTACTTTCACTGATTGACCTTTCGAAATGTCATTGCGCTCGTTTGTTTTGTTTATAGCCGCATAGATCCAACGCTATAACCGGTACTTTATGTCCTAATAAATATCACCCGTCCCTTCCACCGAACCTTCGTCCACCAGACATAAAACGAACAAATTATAGTCATCATCGGCAAAATTCGAAAGTAGTTCAACCTTTTGCGAACGGTCTCCAAATTTTGGCACTCTCTCATCGAATTACGTTGTGTTTATTCCTCTCCCAGGCTCCCGCGGAAACTAGTCCGCCGGCACCTACGACGCCCGAGACGCCCTTGACGAGGTTGAGGAACCGAAACCGACTCCAAGTCCACCCCAAAGCGCCTCGAGTAGCGACTCCACCAGCACCTAGAAGGTCGCCTCTTCTGCCGAGAAGGAGAACGACCGAAGCACCGGTGGAGGTGAGCAGCGAACCGGCCCCAGTTGAGGAGGATGAGGAGAATTCTGGCGAGGTGACCGAGGCTGCTCTGCCGGAAACTAGCACAGCCGCGAGCCAAAAACAAGAGGAGGTCAGAGGTCTGAGTAGTCTTTTGGCGCCGAGGCGCAGGATAGCGCCTCGACGTCCCGGACAGTTGGTCGCGAGGGAATAAACGATAGGTAATAAAAAATATACGAAAGATGGATACCGATTTTCAATCATGTCTGATCGCAAAGAGTGCTTAGACACGCGCAATAATTTGGCACGCTGATTAAGATGTAGAATCATTATTTTTACTTTGTTTTGTTTTTTGATTAGTAGATGCCTAGACAAATAAGAGGTCTGTGATTTCAGAGAAATTATTGAATGCCACGCGGCTGTTGTTAACTGTAGTTTTTTTGCTCTCTGAAATTTTCGATTTTTTATAACGCAATAGAAAAGTACCGTTCAAATACTCGAGAATTTTCTCATTTTTTCCTGTCGTTTGATAGATCTTTTCCCCCTCTTTAGGAACTTCTTATCTTCTTTTCAATCCCCGTTTTTACCCGAACTAGAATTGGAATAACGGAATTATTTTTAACCTGCGAGTAAGAAATTTGAACTCCAGTTTAACACAAAAATAAAAATAGCAAAAACAAGAAGAAGGTAAAAAAAGCCATCAATGCAGAAATACCATCCGATAATATGGTTGAAGCAATTTTGTTTTTTAATTGTGTGATCATTATTATATATTTATAATTCGACTTTAAATGTGTGTGTACTCCTATTTAATTATTAACTCTCATAGTTTATTATAATATTATTGTGTACATTTGTACGCATACATAATATTGTATGTACTTATGAAATTAGTCTTTAATAATATTATATTATACCCTATCTATACATATAATACTTTATATCTTACGATTCCAATTACATAAGTTTAAATATATATAGCATATTTCTTATTAGGATATAAGACCCCTGCGTCCTTATACTGTTACACATTATTATTTTTATTTGTAATACCCTGAAAACAATGCTGTAAATATTTCGATTAAAAATACATATAAAACAGTAAAAATTATACCCACAATATCTTTCATTTTCTCAATCCGATACCAAAAAAAATTCACAGTATTTATTGTTCCGATTGAATATGCATTCCAAAAACACGATCGATATCTCTCGATAACGTAGATCTAATACATGATTGCGATGATGGATTAGCTAAAATGACTTCAGTAGTGCAGAGATGACATCCGATCAACTGTTTCTAGAAATACGCCGCGGTATTTTGGTTTGCCTAACAAATGGCCTCAATGCCGTCCTCCGAGAGAAACACGGGAGAAGCCCGTTCGGACACATATTATCGGACACAAAATAATAAACGTGCATTATCGGACACATTTTCTTTCGGACAATTTCAGATCGGACACAAGATAAATATTATTCTAACAAAAATCAGATCGGACACATCCGGATCGCACTTTGATGACACCTGGTTATTTCGGTGACTGTCAACAAAGTGAAATCGAATAAATCGGTCATTTTGATGACAGTGGTTCCTTGGCGTGATCCTCAAATGTCTCAAATGTCAAATTTTGCCGACATATTTTCGCTAAGTCGAGTTTACAATTGCATAATTTTGGCTAGAGGGATAGCCTTTCGTTATACCGAAGCGCACGGGTCCGGCAACCCAGCATATCTAGTGAAAATATCGTGCCTAGGGACCCAAATGAGGCGCGTCACCAAAATACTCGATAGTTTCATTTATATCTCTTTATATATATAAAAATCTCTTTCTTTGCGTAACTATGGGCCGATCCGTAACTATGGGCCGATTAATTGAGACCTATTCCGACTTCTTACCTCAGGTTAGGTTATCTGACACTGACACTTGTTGATCTGTCTGTGTGTGTGTGTGTATACATATATGTGCAGGACCATCGGCCATAGTTCTGGATGTCCAGGTCTCAGTTCCGGGTGTCCAGGTCTCAGTTCCGGGTGTCCAGGTCTATCGCGCCATAGTTCTGGATGTCCAGGTCTGTTCTGGATGTCCAGGTCTTAGTTCTGGATGTCCTTAGTCCAGGTCTATCGCGCCATAGTTCTGGTGTCCAGGTCTACCGCGCCATAGTTTTTGGTCTCCAGGTCTATCGCGCCATAGTTCTGGGTCCAGGTCTATCGCGCCATAGTTCTGGATGTCCAGGTCTATCGCGCCGTCCAGGTCTACCGCGCCATAGTTTTTGGTCTCCAGGTCTATCGCGCCATAGTTCTGGATGTCCAGGTCTACCGCGCCATAGTTTTTGGTCTCCAGGTCTATCGCGCCATAGTTCTGGATGTCCAGGTCTACCGCGCCATAGTTTTTGGTCTCCAGGTCTATCGCGCCATAGTTCTGGATGTCCAGGTCTACCGCGCCGTAGTTTTTGGTCTCCAGGTCTATCGCGCCATAGTTCTGGATGTCCAGGTCTATCGCGCCATAGTTCTGGGTCCAGGTCTATCGCGCCATAGTTCTGGATGTCCAGGTCTACCGCGCCATAGTTTTTGGTCTCAGGTCTACCGCGCCATAGTTTTCTCCAGGTCTATCGCGCCATAGTTCTGGATGTCCAGGTCTACCGCGCCATAGTTTTTGGTCTCCAGGTCTATCGCGCCATAGTTCTGGATGTCCAGGTCTACCGCGCCATAGTTTTTGGTCTCCAGGTCTATCGCGCCATAGTTCTGGATGTCCAGGTCTACCGCGCCATAGTTTTTGGTCTCCAGGTCTATCGCGCCATAGTTCTGGATGTCCAGGTCTACCGCGCCGTAGTTTTTGGTCTCCAGGTCTATCGCGCCATAGTTCTGGATGTCCAGGTCTACCGCACCATAGTTTTTGGTCTCCAGGTCTATCGCGCCATAGTTCTGGATGTCCAGGTCTACCGCGCCATAGTTTTTGGTCTCGAGGTCTACCGCGCGCCATAGTTCTGGATGTCCAGGTCTATCGCGCCATAGTTCTGGATGTCCAGGTCTACTGCGCCATAGTTTTTGGTCTCCAGGTCTATCGCGCCATAGTTCTGGATGTCCAGGTCTACCGCGCCGTAGTTTTTGGTCTCCAGGTCTATCGCGCCATAGTTCTGGATGTCCAGGTCTACCGCACCATAGTTTTTGGTCTCCAGGTCTATCGCGCCATAGTTCTGGATGTCCAGGTCTACCGCGCCATAGTTTTTGGTCTCGAGGTCTACCGCACGCCATAGTTCTGGATGTCCAGGTCTATCGCGCCATAGTTCTGGATGTCCAGGTCTACCGCGCCATAGTTTTTGGTCTCCAGGTCTATCGCGCCATAGTTCTGGATGTCCAGGTCTACCGCGCCATAGTTTTTGGACTCCAGGTCTATCGCGCCATAGTTTTTGGTCTCCAGGTCTATTGCGCCATAGTTCTGGGTCCCCAGGTCTATCGCGCCATAGTTTTTGGTCTCCAGGTCTATCGCGCCATAGTTCTTGGTCCCCAGGTCTATCGCGCGCCATAGTTCTGGGTGTCCAGGTCTATCGCGCCATAGTTCTGGGTGTCCAGGTCTATCGCGCCATAGTTTTCGGTCTCCAGGTCTACGGGATTCGATGTAGTAACAGTGGGTGTAACGGATAGGAATGAGTGTCCCAAGAAGGGTTAGAAATGGTTAGGACAGCCACTGAAGATTAAAAAAAGTTAGACCAGCCATTCCTAGGAAAAGTGAGGCGCGAAGCGCCGAGCGGGGTTGCCGCGCGAAGCGCGGAGGGGCGGAGCCCCTAGTCCTTCTATATTATTGTAACGTTTGGGAACAAGGGAAAATATGGAGAAATGCAGCGGTGATCACGTGACCATACGATCGTCGTTTGTTGGAACACGTGCCTACACGGTTTTCGCTAGCGACATAATAACACCACGTAATAAAGCTGAAATTGTTCAGCTTTGTGTGTGGTTGCTCAAGAGCACGCCAATTCAAAATGAGTGATCAAAATTTTAGTTCATACAGGGTGTCCTTCAAATATATCTATTTTTCGATTGAAGAGACTAATGTTATCGGTTATGTATTGTAAAATTTCAATAGCGTAAACCTCTGTTATAATGAATACCAGGCTCTACGGTGCTTTTCTGATATATTTTTTGTGGATTGAAGAGTAATTCTCCGGGGATATTTTTACCGGGGATATTATAGACTGGGATATTTGGTCGGGTGTTATTATGGTCATGTGGCCATTTGACAGGACTCTTTTGTCGTAGGATCAAAATACTGGGATATTTAGACGTGCTACCATATTTTGCATGCATTTCCCAACTCCTATCGACCATATATGTGTCATAAAACTCGAATAGATATTAAATATATTCAAAATATAATCATTATATATACGAAGCATTAGAGTTGGTATTGGAATCGCGAGAAATTTCGAATATATTTTACATATATGTGTCACGTGCGGCTGATCCGAGCGTACAAGTTAAATAAATAAATAAATAAATAAATATTCAAGTAACTAGATGATGCGCCTCACGCAGCAGATAAATAATTTTTAAAGTGTGAATCTGTCAGGATCTTAATTGATTCGCACGATGGGATCCGGTAGTTGTCAAACGTCCTATACAGGCCCGTATTATTAAACAAATTGATCGTAGGGCTAATGAATTAACTAAAAGAAAGGTAATTTTAAAAATGAATAAAATGAATGTTTCATTAGGTAAAAGCTCAAATGTATTCTTGAACGATTCAAATGAAATAAGCGATATGCTACTGCTGCACAAATCTTAGCAGTAACAAAAATGATTGTAAAAAAAACGAAATATAATATAATGATGCCGTGTTACTAGCGGTCAGACTGTAATATTATATTTGACACCAATTCTCTAGTTCTCTCAATGTTTAGTTCAATCTTGTAATGAATGTGGTTCCCTAATTATTATTACATGCAATACATATAAAAATGGAATGGTATGGCTTCGTAACGAGCGTCGAGACTTAGCTTTCGATGATAGGTAGAGCAATGAGCCACAGGTATAGGTGTATGTATCTGCGGTATGGATGTTGAATACCGGCGGGTTGCTCCAGTTTGAACAAGGCACACGTACCACGAATAACACTGATGAAAATGTGTGTAAGAGTCTCAGTTCAGTCACTACGTCACTTGATTTAAAAAAAGAGTTAATGAACAGATTCTAGATGCAAGAGTTATAATATCTGATTCTCATGAGTGTGAAATAACGGAAGTGAAGAAAGATAATAAAATGAATATAATGATTATTATTGCACTCAAACTACCTTCCGTTTTGGAAGGGCAAAGCTGGTTTGTTAAACTATACACTGATTGATACCGAACTTCAGTGTTTTATTAGCATTGAAAATGCTTCCGTTTTCGGGGTAATAGCGAACCACTGGTTCAGTATAGGGGTCCAGATATCAAATGTCACAGAAAGTTGTCACACGAAAGCGTTACGCTGGTTGAGCACCGAAGGTTTTAGTTAATGGTTTTAGTGGATCCAGATAGCCATGAATTCTGAGGCTCGACGATTGCGAAACAATTGAGAAAATATTGGAAACGTATACGTGAAATTCGCGATTTTGTACAGCATTATCCAAATATACATATGTATAGCAAAGAATAAATTCCTCTTCTACAGATCAGATAAAATTCGGAAACAGAGAGCGAATTCACACTAACTTGAGTCACAAGAGTGCCCGCGGTCGAAATTCCAAAAAACCAAAAAATAGAACGGGCGAAATGTCGAAAAGTGAAATTGACAACGATTCGAAATGTGAAATGGGTCATAATAAGGATCGGCCAGAATATCGTTATTTTGAAAATCGATGTTTCGTTTTCCCGGAATATTGATTATCGCATAACAAATTTTTAGAATGACTGAACGTTCAAATAAATAACCCTTTCGCTGATACAGCTGTTCGATTTTTTAGGCACGTCGATAAGAAAAAAATCGTTCTTCTAATGTTCCGTGATTTTTAGATTCGTATGGAAAAAATCGAGATATCGGCCGTTCTGTTTTTGATCGTTCGGAATTTTTACCAGCATCCAAAGGCAACAAAACAAAAGATAGTCAAAACATAAATGCACAAAGACGATAAAACAGGGGACATTTTCAATGCCTCGGATGCTTGCGTTACACGCAAGATCTGTAGATTTTAAATGAATTGAAGAGAATTTAGATTACGAGAACAGAGTCCCT
>JAEUYN010000770.1:0-19018 GCA_018257835.1 Euura lappo | reverse complement strand
TTTAGAATTAGAAACGGACGACGGCAAAAAATGCGGATTGAAAAATACCACAAAACCGAACAGGCATAGCTAGTTTCAGATTGCCGTATTCATATTCATGCTCTAAAATTGCACGGAATTCATAGAATAATGAAATTAGTCGCGAGCAATCATAGTTCTTAAACGATAAGTATTCACAATCGTCAGACATGATGATATATGAGATAATGAATAGCGTCAATTATACAGGCCATAGCTTCTGGTAATTAGGTATGATATATCAGGTATAAATAGATTATAAGACTAGATGGTATGATATGTGTGTTGCTTGAGCCATGATGGTGATAATAGATGAAATATGAATAATCACATGTATTAGACATTAGAGTTGCAGTTGTATATGGACTGCAACTTATTTATGACTACAACATTCCTATAGTAATTTCGAAAGACTGTGATGTATAATTATTATCTTCTCCCCTCCTATTTCCTGACTAATAGCTTGTCATTGTTAGATTAAGTTTACTTGAATTGTTTCGACTCTAGATCGATTCTGACTCGTGAATCAGTATGTCTGACATCACATTATTCGAACGACGGCAGCACCCGACCAAAATACTAATTAACATCTAACCTGACTTATAGAATTGTACAACATTCACAAAATGACGACCGGTATAAAATATCATTTCTAGATCATAAGTCTTTCAAGAAACATGTTTTACAAGTGGAAGACATGACGCTGTAACAAGATAGTAACAATCGACGATGAAAATCTGCCATTCTGAGCTTCAACAATTGTAGTGTATAATATGAATAAAAGTTGGAGTCGTATATGGACTGCAACTTCCATGTGACTAGAATGATTATAGTATACATGTAATGTAAATGAAAGTTGAAGTTGCATATGGACTGCAACTTACATTTGACTAGTACATTTCAATAGTAAAGGTTATAATAGTACATCTTAATAGCGAATAAAAGTTGGAGTTGTATATTGACTGCAACTGATGAGTGATTGGAACACCTCAAAATAGTAAACCTAATATTCCATATGACGATACAGTTATACAGAATTATTATCATGTTGCACGATGCCAAACAATTGCACTTGCAGCTTCAAAGAATAAAATGAAATTCACGCTGATACATCGAGATTGAAAGCCTACCGTAACGAACTCAATGAAATTTGTTACATTACAACAGACAGATACGTTGATGATTTCCGTATAGAGTATAGACGCGATTCTTACACACTTCCATCCAGTGTTGAACGGATTTCCGACTACTTCTTAAACACTAGAATATTTCGATGAGATGCTATGGCTGTACCATTTTTAGTGTAGATAGCTTGAAGAATCGAAGTAGATAATACATTTAATGATAATAGTTTGATAATTTCCAATTTATTAATACTGTGTAATGATAGCATAGTTATATCTGAGTCGTGAAGGAAGAAAATACGGTCGATTCTTCATGCCATTGAGATGCGTGCCTTAGTCTTGGAAGTACAAAATATTTCTTCATTGATATTCGCCTGTGCGAGCAACGAATACGAGTCCTATTACACTATTATGATATTTATGATCAAACGAATAGTTGCGTTGTGAATCATAGATTTTCTAATATACTATGCGACATTTCAACACTGGATGGTAACGTCAATAGTATACTGTAATACAAGTGTGCGGCAAAGCGGCCGATATCCGCATGCGTGAGAAACGCCATTTTTGGTGATTCCTGCGACGAAAAGTTTGATTTTCGAAGTCTGTTTAGCGTGCGTAACGTGCCTCACTCCCGACCAGTGCAGCACTGTTCGCAACTCAGGCACGTTACGCACGCTACAAAGGCCGCGAAAGTGATACTTTCCAAGCAGGGGTTGCAATAAATGGTTCTGACTGTACTTAACCTGTAATAAAATAATAGATTAGTGGATTAATAGCGCTATATCCTCCTATATGCATTCAGCCCCTTACGGAAAATACACTCAATTTTTGAGTGTTAACACTGAATTTTGGGTGTAAAACTCTCAAATTCAGGGTTAACTCCTAAATTTTGGGTGTAAAACTCTTAAATTGAGAGTTAACTCCTAAATTTCGAGTGTCGAACTCTCAAATTGAGAGTCGACCCCCAAATTTTGAGTGTCGGACTCTCAAATTGAGGGTCGACCCTCAAATTGTAAGTGTCGGACTCTCAAACTGAGAGTCGACCCCCAAATTTCGAGTGTCGGACTCTCAAATTGAGAGTCGACCCCAAGTTTCGAGTGTTGAACTCACAGGTTTAGAGTTGACTCCCAAATTTCGAGTGTCGAACTTTCAAATTTACAGTCGACCCCCAAGATTCGAGTGTTAAACTCACAGGTTTAGAGTTGACTCCCAAATTTCGAGTGTCGAACTCTCAAATTTAGAGTCGACCCCCAAGTTTCGAGTGTCCCCTCACGGAAAAAAACACCCATTGTACCCCCAAATTTACACCCAAACATACCCTCAACTCTAAGGGGTAAATTCGTACCCCCAACTTGAAGGTTTACCCTCAAAGTGGGGGTTAACCCTCAAATTGAGGATAAACTCCCAGGGCTACGGTGAACCCTCAATTTGGTGGTTAACCCTCAAACCCCTCGGTTGGGGGTACGAAATTACCCCCAACTTAAGGGTTAACCCTGAATTTGTGGGTAAAACCCTCAATGCGTCGTGAACCCTCAACTTGGTAGTATAACCCTCAAACCCATCGGTTTGGGGTACGAAATTACCCCCAACTTGAGGGTTAACCCTGAATTTGTGCGTAAAACCCCCGATGCACGGTGAACCCTCAACTTGGTGGTAAAACCTTGAACCCGTGGGGGTACGAAATTACCCCCAACTTGAGGGTTAACCCTGAATTTGTGCGTAAAACCCCCGATGCATGGTGAACCCTCAACTTAGTGGTTAAACCTTGAACCCCTCGGTTGGGGGTACGAAATTACCCCAACTTGAGGGTTAACCCTCAATTTGAGGATAAACTCCCAAGGCTTCGGGAAACCCTCAACTTGACTACGTTGTGACATCACCCATGCCCAAGTATACATTTTATATAGAAAAGTAAAACACCACTCACATTAGTATGTTCAGTGGCTCTAAGCATTATGCACTCATATAAAATTGAGGGAGAAGTTCACTACCGTCCACCACTGGAAGGATATCTGGAACTACTTGTTAACATCTTTAATAGTTCTCTGTAACTACACAGGTCCAATAGTGAATTCATGGTCACTACTGACAAAACGACCGAACAACCACTCGAACTATTGATATTTACGAAGAACTGTTGAGTTCCTCAGTTGTTTTATTAGTCACAATTGAGTACTCCAATAGTTTTTCTCCATACGGGTATAGATATACATTGCATATACTTTATATTCAGAAGAAATCAGCATCATCCGATTGATATTCACATGACTCGTATCTAACATGCATTTATATACACGGTGAGTTATCTCGGGTCTGAACGAGGGAGGGGCTCGCTACCGCTGATGCTCCGCCCCTTGGCGTATCACAAACTGTTATCAGAATCTAAGTTTACACCAGACCAAGACCAGACCAAGTATCGACGGCTTGATGTAAACTTAAATTTTGATAACAGTTTGTGATACGCCAAGGGGCGGAGCGTCAGCAGTAATAAGCCCCTCCCTCGTTCAGAGCCGAAGATAACTCACCCTGTATATGTACTTACGCAATTATATGTCTTCATAATAAATAAAACCATACTTCCATAATTATCTATACATGATTTTGAATTTTTCACATAGGTACTGATAGACACGGTTTCTAGGAACAATAATCTATTTACTTTGCGAGTTATCCTTGAAGTTAAGGGTAATGACCCTCAAGTGTAACTATTAACGTGGTGGTTTATACTATCAAAGTTGATAAGGTCAATCTTCGACCGAAACCCATTACGTGTAACCGTCAACTGTGAGTGTTTACCCTCAAAGTTGAGGGTCAACACTCAAAGTTGTGGATAAACCCTCGAATTCGGTTTGGTGTAATCATCAACTTCGAGGGTTACCCTGAAAGTTGAGGGTCAGCACTCAGAGTTGAGGCTAAAACCTCGAATCCTGTTAGGCGTAACCATCAACTCAGAGGGTTACCCTCAAAGTTGAGGGTAAATCCCGAAATGTTGAAGGTTAACCCCAAAAGGTTGAGGCTTGACCCCGAAATTTTGAGGGTTTACCCTGAATATCGAAGGTTTACCCTCAAACTTGTGCATTTACCCTCAAACTTGGGCGTTTACCCTCAAAATTGGGTGTTTTTTTCCGTAAGGGTCTCGCCAAATTTGAAATTAATAAATACGGTCCTTCAAAAAATTTTCGGGAAAAACCCTCGGACAGGGGTCGCTTAAAATACGCCAAAGAACCCCTAAAAAAAGTTTCAGCCTCCACAAAAAACATGGCCGGAAAATCTGGGTGAATCCACGCGGATTCGGCCAGGTCTGATTTGTGTGGGTGGACGAAGTGCTCGAAACAAATACAACTGAGCGTTATTATGTTAGTCGTGAGTAGATAGATAGATAGATAGATAGATAGATATTAATTCATCATGCCATGGCCTGACAGAGCCTCAGGGCAAATTGACAATAATACACACAATTATACCTGAACGAATTATATCACAGTTAGATTGGAATATTAGAGCCAACGAGCGTCTAAGATAATAACATGAATGCGAGTTCATGAGAGACGATGGCTAAGTAGGCACAATTAGTATCAGTTAATGTAGCGGAATTTGGTTCACAACACAAGGATCTATGGACATCAGAAGGTATACGCAGCGAAGCATACGCAGGCTCACCTTTTGTCTGGAACGTTGTTTCTTCCGACGAGCAATGATGTTTCTCTATGCAGCTGATGTATGAGTGTACGAATCCAGGAAACACTGTAAGGGAACAGACCAAATAACACGAGCAACGATGAGAAATCATTTTATCGCAATGTATTGGTCTAGCATTTATATTCTGAGGTATATTATCTCGAATTTACATTTAATATCTACTCAAGTATTTACTCACAGTCCTGGATACTGTTGGGGCTGAGTCATGGTGATCGATTTGTTGATTTTTCTCAGCTTTCTTCTCGTGCTTTGCACGGATGTTGTAGCAATCATTGTTTTTTGTGACGTACGTATGGTAACGACCGTTCCGGAAGGTCGGCTATTCTGATTTGGTCTAACTCTGCGACCCCGTGTCTCGATACGTGGTAATCTCATCCACCTGTTTTACAAATAATCAATTCTTAGACATACATATTGCAGTTATAAACTTTTCGTTCCACCGTTGACAAAATAAAGTTACTTACTTAGTTTGTGAGTATAGAGCTGAGCCGGGCGTGATGATCGGTGTAGGATGCATTCGACAAGCCGCTCTGCATAGTGTATCCGTCTGTGCAGTATCACATCGATCCAGGTATTGCAAATTTTGATTGGCTCGATGAAATTGCAAGTAACGGCTTAGGTCGTAATGTAACGTCGACCACAGATAGCCGGACGACTGTGAGGCGTCAGACGATAAGTCTTCCATCCTGAAACGTCGGTCAGTCAGATGATGTGTGACTATCGTTGTCATGTATAGATCAAATTACTCCATTACTCATATGAATCGATATACATTGTAGGTAGCAGTTATCAACTTTTCGTTTCACCTTCGATAAAATCGACTGAGTCACTCACTTTTCGAGCTAGCCGCTCTGCGTAGTGTATTTGTCCGTGCCGTATATTATCGCATCGATCGTTACCCAGGTATTGCAAATTATGATTGGCTCGGTGAAATTGCAAGTAACGGCTCAGGTCGTAATGTAACCTCGAACGCAGATAGCCGGAGGTCTATAAGGTGTCAGATGCAGAAGATGCGTATTTCATCTTGTAACGTCGGTAATTCGGATGGTGTGTGACTCTCGCTGTCCTATGAAGATCAGATACATGATCACACATATTAATTGACAAACATCGTAGGCTTTGGTTCAAAATTTTACCGTTATAGAGTTTCTGCGTGTTACAAACGACGATTGGCTGGTTCGGCTTGTATGAAACTGATTCTAGATATTTTTGGCCATTGCGATCCGTGATTCGAAGCAGTTTTATTCTTTGTTCCAGAACCTCGGTGATTCAGAACTGGCGGATTCTTTGGCAGAGCAATTATGTATGTCGTCGAGTAGCTATGTATGTGTAGTATGTCTCGTGGCGATGACTAATCCCCAGCATTCTTTTTCAAGTCTACCTTGACAAATCTTCGGCGTTCAATCAAATCGTTTTTCCGTATCGGCAATGAACTGTTGGACGAATCTCTCGGGGACAGTGCTGATCGTTCCAGTATCTTGAAACTGGGTTTTAGGTTATTATGCAATTTTTTGATAATGATGTGTATTCACCCAGAACACACTCAATTGATTGATACCCAATTTAAAGTATTAACACAGCACAAAGCACGTCGTAATCAGTGATAATCAGTTGATTCAGACATTAAGGTTTTTTTTTCATTGTTGGTTATATCCATTAAGGTTTTTTTTTCATTGTTGGTTATATCCTATTACGCATTCGCACAGACATTAAGTTTATGGTATAACCAAACGATTTTCGTCGATTTTTCTATCGACCGATAGTCAACTGGATCATAGATAGTTGATTGGCATTTTATTACGGCGAGCCGCGAGCAGCGCTGATGGGCGGCCATATTGTGAATTATCACTCCGCGATCTTATTTACTTATACCAACCGAGTAAGAGATCGGATTCGGCTCAAAATCAATAGGGGTCGAGATTTCTACGGAACATAACCAGGATTTAAATCCCAAGTCGATACGTACAGCCGTTCGATCGGAATCGATGTCGATAGCCAGCGTCTAGCGAAAAAATTGGGCGAAGAAGACGGAGAAGACGATGATTTTTCATCAACTTTCGTAATTAATATCTCGAAAACCAGTTGACCGATTGTGATCAAATTTATAGAACGAGGTCATATGGGGGATTTTCTGTCCTGTAAATTTGAAGTGAAAATATTCACGCGTTCCGGAAAGCGCGACACCATGCTTACAGGCAACTAGTTAGTCGCAGAAAATAATTCCCAGCTAGCTCAGCCTTCTTCGGGCAAATTTGTACACTGGGTACACGGGTACACTGTGTGACAAGAAGCAGCGTATGGAATCAATTTGTATACTTGCCATTGAAGGGCAATCGCATCTCTGATGGACAATGATGGACAGATTTCAAGCAATGGCTTCTGCCAGTTGGGGATGGTGTATTTGGAGATTCTTTCAAACGTAACAACGAGGTTCTCAACGATTTCCTACGGAATTCTGCTCGAATGGTAAAATTGTGCGAGAAATATTTGGAGAAAGCGTCGGTCCTCAAGATACCTCAAATTATGGAAAGGTTATATTAGCTCCAACCAATGTGGATGTCATTGCCATCAACAACGAAATATTGTCAGAAAATTAAAAGTGTTGGAGTAGAATAAATGAGTGTCGATACAGGCGAAGACAAAGATAATACTGATATGAGTAATATTCTCCCGATAGAATTCATGAATTCATTGACACCCAATGGTCTTCCACCTAATAACCGAACGCTAAAAGTGGGCAGTATCGTTATTCAATCCTCTACCGATTTCAATTGCACAGCGTGATAGTATAAACACTCCCAAAATATTTGAAATACCACTGACAACCGAGCGAGCGAAGCGAGTGAGGAACAACGCTCTCTTCCGACCGAGTGAGCGAGCGAAGCGAGCGAATGAGGAACAAAGCCTTCTAGTCATCATTAATGGCAACACTCAAAACACACGATTAATGGTGTAAGGTTGTTTCGACGGCAGTATGGGAGAAGGTGACGTCTCAAATTGTGTCAGAAGAACGTAACATCTCAGATTGTGCCAGAAGAAGGTGACATCTCAGATTATGCCAGAAGAACGTGAGATCTCAGACCGGTAAAATAAATTCTCTCCTGGCACAATTTGAGATGTCGCCTTCTTCTGGCACAACTCGCGATGTCACTTTGTTCCATACTACCATCGGTTTATACATTGTGATGAAAAAAATTCGACTCCTCTCAACCCGGAAAATACTGATAAATACGTCACCGGAATCCCATGCTGCGTGAACAACACACATAGAAGCGGACACCAAAGGAATTCTCAAAGCGTGTCCGTTTCACTCTCAACGTCATTTCTGGATTGAACCTCGGTCAGCGGTCTTCAGAAACAATTTGCCAACTCCTCCTCGCCGAGCGTTTCACCGTCGATCATCTTGATTTCAGACATGTGCTCCAGTTGCATGTACACAGACTCGGCTGTTAACAAATTATTAACCGTATTAGAAATCATCTAAATTATATGTATTTGTAATTAATAACCGAGAAACGTAGTAGTCGATCAATTTACACGTACACTTGTCGCTTTTTTTAATCAGCCCAGTTATTGACACGTGGCAGCCTGGTACGAGAGCAGGCATGTTGACGTGATTTGCCACCTGTAGTCTTAGTTTGTATGCGCCGTCCGACACAGCACCGCTTCCGAAACTGCAAGTTCCTTGTCCCGTCCTCATGCGAACGAAAGGCACACACAAGTATCCTTCAACAGCTAAACACGATACCTACCTACTTATTAATTTTCCATCAATTTAACCATCACAGTTTGAGTTTTGAGGATTATTCTTTCAAGAAACAGCTTCACAAGGATTCAATTTTATAATCAAACTAAAAATCTCTAAATCTCCATACATATTCATTCTGCGTCTTACTTTTGATTCCCTTATACGCTGCAGCGTATTTTATTTCGACTTTTTCTATTATCTTCGGAGCAGGTCTATTCACGGTGTTCAAAGGTCCGTGAAAAATAAGTTTGGTCGCTCTTTGAATTGACAAATTATAGTCAACGAAATCTTCCTCGATTTTGTTGTATCGCAGGTCGACCGCGATCGCCCTGATATTTACAAATTCAATTGTCTGAAAGATTTGTTTAAAAATTGAGACGAAACATGAAATAAATGTAAATAATGAAATATTTGTCCGTTTATAAGCGATTATTTGTATCTTTATTACCTCCTGATATTTTACAAGATGAGAAAATACGGGAATTTGGTCCTCCCATAATAAAACTTTCACTTTCAAGTCACCGTTGGTGAGTATGAATTTAAATAAACTGAAGCGGCGCTTCCGACCGACCGTTTGTTGACCCGTGATTGAATCCACGTATCCTATGATATGTCTGGAAATTAATTTACGTTTAACATTATTATAGGGATTTATGAAGAGGAATAAAAGTGAGACCGGGACGAAACAGGGATGCTAAGGAAATACGGCAGATGCAAGGAGTTTGACAATATTTCACTATTGATTCTCAGAGCTTTTTCAATGAAATCAAGCCAATAATAGCAATACTGTGACACTCTGGCTAAGAGTTCCTTTTATTTAATTTTGGTTGGGCGCCAATTGCAAAAGCAATGATTTAAAAATTCTTCAATCGGAGAGATGGGAAGTGATCTCTTTAATCTCGGGTGTTGGAGACATCTCCTGGGTCTAGATGTTCATTAAAATCAATAGAATACAGTTCGAAAAATAGATGGTAAAATCATAAGATGTTTATTTAGGTAATGACCTTTGGAGTATCACTAAATAATGATCTCCATTTATTTAATCATTTAAGAACATTTATGAACATTGCGAAAAGTTTATATTTAACAACGGAATGAGGATCTAACCTTGAATTACAATATCCTTCAAGATTGTCTCCTGACTTATAAATTATGTCTTGAATAACAATCCTTTTAATGTTATTATCCTTAAAAAGGAATAATAGAAGTATCGGTCGAGCAATATAATATTGATCGATAATACGTTCTGAATATTATGGAATATGAAGTTCAATCTTTAAAAATAATTAAACGATTTTAATTAGGAGTATCGGTCGAGTAGTAGAAGACTGATCAACAATACATCCCAAATCAAGTAAGAGTATCGGTCAAGCAGTACAATATTTATTGATAATACATCTTAATAAAAGGTTATGTTATGTTAAGGGGAAATGAAAGGTGGAATTTTTCAATCATCAGCGCCACCTATCGGAAGATGGCGCAACCACCCGAGCGCCATCTATCGGGAACCCTCCGTCGGTATTGCAGTTTTTTCCGTCGGTATTTCAGTTTTTCCGTCGGTATTACAGTTTTTTTTGTTGAAGTCGATAATATTTTCGTCCTCTTTTTCTAAAATCGTATGTTTTCACACACCTATTCGAGGATTAGACTTGGCAACATTCATAATAATATAGATTATCATGCAGTAGTCTTACTACTGGAGTTCGAGTATTTCTACTCTTTTTCGCTGTATCTCAACAGCTCGTGCAACACCAAAACTGATAATTGCTTTGCATTTATAATCAATTTCAATTACTTGAACCAATTATAAATAATCGTTACATTTTCAGATTTGGTACAACTAGAATATCTCCATTCTTTATTGCCGTATTCCAACAGCTTAGGCTGCACCAAAACTAAAAATTTTCCGATATTTACAATAAATTGCGATCACTTGAACCAATTATGAAAAGTCGTCACATTTTTGCGATCAAGTTAGAGAACTTGAAAGAGTTCTGCGTTTTACCACAGGACTTGCGAGTATCTCTACTCTTTGTCGCTGTATCTCACAGCTTGTGCAATACCAGAATTGATAATTGCCTTACATTCATAATAAATTTCAATCACTTGAACCAATTATAAAAAATCGTCACATTTTTTCGATCAAGTTAGAGAACTTGAAAAGAGCTCTGCGTTTTACCACATGATTTGCGAGTATCTCTACTCTCGTCGCTGTTTTTTTTTTTACAGCTTGTGCAATACCAAAATTGATAATTGCCTTACATTTATAATAAATTTCAAGCACTTGAACCAATTATAAAAAGTCGTCACATTTTTCCAATCAAGTTAGAGAACTTGAAAGAGTTCTGCGTTTTACCACAGAAGTTGCGAGTATCTCTACTCTTTGTCGCTGTATCTCTACAGCTGATGCAATACCAAAACTGATAATTGCCTTACATTTATAATAAATTTCAATCACTTGAACCAGTTATAAAAAGGCGTCACATTTATTCAATCAAGTTTGAAAACTTGAAAGAGTTCTGCGTTTTACCACAGGAGTTGCGAGTATCTCTACAGCTTGTGCAATACCAAAATTGATAATTGCCTTACATTTATAATAAATTTAAATTATTGGAAAACGATTATAAAAAATCGACACATTTTTCCAGTCAAGTTTGAGGACTTGAAAGAGTTCTGCAGTGTTTTACGACAGGAGTTGCAAGTATTTCTACTCTTTGTCGCTGTATTTCTACAGCTCGTGCAACACCAAAACTGATATTTATACAGCTCATATTCGTAGTATTGGCACTACAGATAAAATAATAATACAGATTTTATTATTTGACATTTATCATTAGACAGTAGTTTTACTACTGTAGTTACGAGTATTTCTACCCATTTTTGCTGAATTTCTACAACTTTTTCTGTAACAAAACTGACGATAGCCTAATATTTATAATGTAATCAAAGTACTTGAACCAATTATAAAAAGTCGTCCAATTTTTTTAGTCGGGTTAGACAACTTGAAAGACTTCTGCGTTTTACTACTAGAGTTAGAGTATTTTTACTCTTTTTCGCTGTATCCCTACAGCTCATGCAACACGATATGTGATATTTGCACAGCTCATATGCACAGTATTGTTGCTACACATAAAATAATAATAAAGATCATTGGACAGTAGTTTTACTACTGTGATCAGAGTATTTCTACTCTTTTTCGCTGTATCTTACAGCTCATGCAACACCAAAACTGATATTCACACAGCTCATATCCGCAGTATTGTTACGACAGATAAGATAATAATATAGATTATTGTACAGTAGTTTTACTACTGTAGTTACGAGTATTTCTACCCGTTTTCGCTGTATTTCTACAGATTCTGCTATAGCAAAAGCGACGATAGCCTAATATTTATAATGAATGTCAATCCCTTGAACCAATTATAAAAAGTCGTCACATTTTTTCAGTCGAGTTAGAAAACTTGGAAGAGTTCTGCGTTTCACTACAGGAGTTACGAGTATCTCTACTCTCTGTTAGTTTATAATATTATCGTCCTCCTTTTCTAGAACCGTATGTTTTCACACACTTATTCGAGGATTAGACTGGTAACATTCATAATAAAATAGATTATCATGCAGTAGTTTTACTACACTAGTTACGAGTATTTCTATCCGTTTCGCTGTATTTCTACAGCTTTCGGTAGCGAAACTAACGATAGCCTAATATCTATAATGAATTTCAGTTACTTGACCCAATCATAAAAAATCGTCACGTTTGAAAGTCAAGTTCGAGAACTTGAAAGAGATCTGCGTTTGACGACAGGAGTTGCGAGTATCTCTACTCTCTGTCGCTGTATCCCTACAGCTCATGCAATACCAAAATTGAGAATTGCCCTACATTTATAATAAATTACAATCACTTGAACCAATTATCAAGAGCCGTCACATTTTTTGTAATCAAGTTGGAGAACTTGAAAGAGTTCTGCGTTTTACCACCGGATTCGCGAGTATCTGTACTCTCGGTCGCTGTTTTTTTTTTTACAGCTGGTGCAATACCAAAATTGATAATTGCGTTACATTCATAATAAATTGAGATCACTTGAACCAATTATAAATAATCGTTACATTTTCAGATTTGGTACAACTAGAATACCTCTATTCTTTATTGCTGTATTCAAACAGCTCAGGCTGGACCAAAAGTTAGAATTTTCCGATATTTACGATGAATTACGATCACTTGAACCAATTATAAATAATCGTGACATTTTCAGATCTAGTACAACTCGAATATCTATATTCTTTATTGCTGTATTCCAACAGCTAAGGCTGCACCAAAACTTAGAATTTTCCGATATTTACAACAAATTGCGATCACTTGAACCAATTATGAAAAGTCGTCACATTTTTTCCATCAAGTTAGAGAACTTGAAAGAGTTCTGCGTTTTACCAGGATTTGCGAGTGTCTCTACTCTTTGTCGCTGTATCTCTACAGCTGATGCAATACCAAAATTGATAATTGCCTTACATTTATAATAAATTTCAATCACTTGAACCAATTATAAAAATCCGTCACATTTTTTAAATCAAGTTAGAGAACTTGAAAGAGTTCTGCGTTTTACCACAGAAGTTGCGAGTATCTCTACTCCTTGTCGCTGTATCTCTACAGCTTGTGCAATACCAAAATTGATAATTGCCTCACATTTATAATAAATTTCAATCACTTGAACCAATTATAAAGAGTCTTCACATTTTTTCAATCAAGTTAGAGAACTTGAAAGAGCTCTGTGTTTTACCACCGGATTCGCGAGTATCTCTACTCTCGGTCACTGTTTTTTTTTTTACAGCTGATGCAATACCAGAATTGATAATTGCCTTACATTTATAACAAGTTTCAAGTACTCCAGCCACATTTAAATATTCGCAGTATTTCTACTACGTATGCAGTATCGAGTCTGCGATAGACATTTAGTATTTCTACTATATGTTCACGATTTCTCAAATTCAAAGACATCCATAGCTTTCTGTAAAGTTACAGGACATAGCACGATGTCATTCATAATATTCATACAGCTAGGGTTCGTTTTTCTTCAACCACTATGTACAGCAGTCAACAACAGCCCCCACTACTCGTACGATATATTTTTATGGATATTCATCAGATTTTCGCGGTAAAGCTAGAGGATATGCTAAGGTTGCGACTGTAATGGAACAGTCAGTTTCGATTGTCAAGTTATTATTTCAACATTCAGCCACAAAAATGTCGAATTTTCAAAATTTGTATAAAATTCCATCACTTTCCCCTGACTTTTGCAGACTCTGGCAAATTCTCTGACTTTTACCGGTTTTTTCAGTTTTGAAGGTCTGTAACAACCGTGTTACAACCCACTTTATGTAAGTTGATCAATAAAAGGAAAGAAAAACGATACAGTCCCTTTCGTGAATCCATTAGTTCTTCACTTTTGTGTAATAATAACTTATATACAAAACCTCATGAGAATTCCAAGTTGTAATCCAACAGAACGTTGGTGGAAATTTTAGTATTTCAATACTAAAATTGATAGAAAATAAGCATGTCTTGTTCCATTCAAACGTTCGATTGCCAGACCATTTTTCTCATTAATTTTTTCGTGCGATTCGTCATCACGAATTGCATCATCAAAATCTTATCTCTCAATTTCGCGGAATATCAAAGAAATAATTTCTCATTATTGGATCATCAATCGAACGGTGATACAGGTATGCAAACTGCACTTATCAAATGTATTCTTGGGGACTAACTCAAGGAATTCTCATGGAATTAAGTCTAACTTTCCTACTGAACCTTAAAAGTCCCTGAAGTCTCTAAGTTTTCGTATAAGTAACTTAATTCTCTAATCATCGCTGTTTTGGGTGCTTTCGAGACCACCGATGATTGCCAGGGTAGCAACTCTCGCTGCGCTCTGCATCTTACGCATTCCTTTCAAAACCTCCCGTGCCTCTCGAAACACGTATCAGGGCATCGGCATGAAACTTCGGCACAGTAGAAACCGATGGATATGCTGCGGCATGGCAAGCAAAGTCGTCGTATGCGGAGTCAAGGTTGTACTCGTGCCGTGACATCTGTAAAGTGAAATCAAGTTACAAAGAAATTCCAATATATTATATTTCTTGTATACGAGAGCCAGTATCTGAGACATCATCCTAGAAATATCAAAGAATTTACTATTGTTCCATTGGAAAAACTAACTGGACAACGTTAAATTGAGAGGTGCGTCCATTAAGTCAACTCGGATATCGAAAAAGAGTAATAGTTTTCTTCGTTCGATGCTTTGATTTCCCTACCATGAATACCTTTGTTCATTTGGACAACATTTCAACACATAAACTTGGCAATCCTATGGGACAAACGATTTCTACAATGGTTGTCGACATTCTTAGGTAGAATTTGAAACAGCCAATGGACTCACTTTCTTCTACAGATATATACCGTTAGTAAACGAGGAAAGGCAAAAGTCAGAAACCAACAGGGGCGCACGCTTATATATCTACTCGCGCTGCCAAACGCACCCGACAGACGGACGACTGAAGCGTGCGCCTGTGCTGGTTTCGGACTGTTTCCTTTCCTCGTTTACTCACGGTATGTCGACGATACATACAACTTGTTATACATTAACTTCTATACTGACACACGATTTCGATAATACATCCATTGAAGAGGACATTGTAGTACCATGGAAAGAGAAAACGAAGTTTTGGCCCCCCTTTTTTGTAACCTGACTGGACTCAATCGAAACAACTTTCAATTTACAACTATCGCTGGACGGGGGTACATCTCTGTATAGGTAAAAATTCTTATGAAAAATATTTTTTTTCTGGCAAATTGGAAAGAACGATTTTGTATCGCAAGAATAGCCCAAGATACTGAAAACATTTGATCTTTTTCCAACTTTTTACTGAGTTTTTCTTTTTTTTTTTCTTTTTTTTCAATATTTCCACCAAATATTGAATTCAACCGGTCGGTTACGAGGATTAACGATTTGATCAAATATTCACTGTGACAAGAATAAAATGTGTACATCTCAAAAACCATTAATCACTCACTGAAACGACCAATTTTCAACACATCTCATTTTTCGCACAGTGAATATTTGATCGAATTATTACTCCTTATAACCGACCAGTTGAATTCAATTTTTTTTTTTCATTCTTTCAGTCCAAAAATGGTAATGTTACATCTTTGGGTGGATAAAAGTCGCGGTTTTAAAGGGAAGTTTTTTAAATGTAAAGAGTATCTGTGTTGAGAACATAGGTCTTACCGACTCTAGCTTTGGCTAGAGATAATCTTTCTCGTATTATGAACACTGCTCTCACTCAAGGACTGTCACGGCTGCAAAGTCTGCATCCACTAGTGGGGAACATTTCACGTAAGATTGACCGTCAAACACCTCATCATTCGTGTTCGGTGAAGCGGATTCATGTGATCTGCGGAATATGAAAACAAATTATTGCCTGCACAGGGATGAACTTTCCTGACCTAGCACATAGACTGCTTTGGCTCTGAATTCATGATTACCTGCTCAATCATATAAAAAGATGTGTCAAGAATGAGAATCGACAAACCTTGGGCAACGTCGATCACTCTCCACGTCTAAACCATGAATACCAACCACATCGTATTTCACCTGACAGCTGGCCACCCTGACGACCGGCTCCAACTCTACCTGGGATTCTTTTGCTTCCTTCCTGGCGAATCCGTTCATTTTTCGATCAACTGCGATTCCCATGTGCCCCGGAATCTAGATCAGCAGCACCCTGTTATGGGCCGCAAGGCCCAGAAGAACCAAGTTGATCTTCTGTTGTTCCAGCGCCCTGAGCGCAGACAAGCGTGCTTATCCTTGTGGTCCGTTCGGCAATTCTCCAGTGCGTAAGCCAGTAGCGCAGTCACCTCCGCCTGAAAGACCCTGCAGAGCTTATCCAGAAGCACATACATCTCTCCCTGCAGAAGTCGCTGAGGCAAATCCTGGTGCGGTTCCCTCGTGTGTTTCAGAGCCGTTGGTATGCCAAACTAATTCCTGTCCCTCAAGGAATTTTCGCAGACCTGCCCAGTCAGTCCGTCCAGAGAAAATCACGTTCTAGGCGTACTCAAAGCAGTAGTCAGCCATATGGTCCTGCGTCATCTGGTAATTTGGACTTGTTGTCGGGGCAGCCGAGTCTGCAGTGTTTCAAGCTCGGTCGTTTGCCAACACATTAGAGCCCTGTACATTATTCTCAGATGAAGGCCCGACGTTGTATTGCACGTGCAATGTGTAACCCACAGAAGGGCACAGACCTTGCCGCTGACACTTTCTAGCTAGGGCCCCCAGTTCAGTTCAGCATCTAGGATGACCCCCAAGTGCTCTGCTCTGTCTACTGGTTTCAGCCCCGTGCCCTGACGCTCGGCTTTCCCCATCCCTTCAGCTTGCGTTTTCTCGTGAAACATACCATCTCTGTTTTGTCCGGATGCTCTGCTGGCATCTCTGGCTCACACTGGCCACATCATTCGCATAGCCCTGCGTGTATACCCCAGTTAATCTAAGATTTCCAGAGAATCCCAGGATATTGCAGTTGATTTTTTCAACGATTACAGGTGTATCGAGATACGATTCATCTCTCGTAGACCACTCTTGTCAAAGATTTTTCTCAGTCAGTTTCTTAGACACACGAGTTTAGTTGAAATGTACTTGACAAATTTTTTTTCTATTGCAATACAATAATGGTTTCAAATTTGCAAGATCCAATAAATTGATCACTCTTCGAAACATTCCTTGAGTGAACTTGAAATTCCCTGGGAATTCCAAGACACTCCAGGAAATAAAAAATCCTTGAGATTTCCAGGACTTCCAGATTTTTCAAGGAGATAGACACCCTGGTCAAGTCTGCTTTCGGGGTTGTCAATGACCAGACGCCACAGTAGCGACGTGAGTACGCCTCACTGTGGGCAAACCACGGTCCACCACTACTTTCAGGGATTCCTCCCTGCGGGACACGCCGATTAGGCGACTGGGGAGCACGTTGCTGTATCACTTTCACCGTGGTGTAATAGAATGCCCCTTCGATGCCTGAGTGTACACAAACTCAGACGAAATTTTATGGAATTACGTCATCAAGTTATGTATGCAAATAATTTCATACAATCTTATCAGGTCAAATTCGAGGCATAATTTTACCTGATCGTATTAAACCTTTTTTTTCCTGAAAACATAACAATTAATTGCCATGTTAAAAGATTGATACGAATTCACTCGCTGAAACGACCCGAGGTCTCTTCGATTTTTCAACCACCGGTCAGGCGATGAAGAAAATCAAGATTGAGCATTTTTTCAATTCCTGAACATTGAGTGTGTGATACTCAAAAAGGGACTTGGGTGTTCAAAGTAATAAGTGATTCATGTAGATATAATCAATACATGAAATATTATTTTTCAAATTAGTGAAAATTCTTCACTCTCTGTTTGTCACGAAAAGTTAGAAAACTGACCACAGCAATTGAGAAATCATGTAATGTGTGTTGAAATTTAGGGATTCATCACGCATTGATCTGGTATACTCCAGATTGCTGTGTTGCAAAGTTTTCATCATATTCATGCCATCAAGTTACAGGACCTGATACATCCGTCCGTTACTTTTTATACTGTTATAATTGATAAAATAACATCCGTAGTATTTTCTACTACTGCGTTCGACAGTATTTCTACTGTCCGTACAATACACAGGAATTACTGTGAGTGCGTAGTATTGCTACTACTACAGCAGTATTATTTCTAATACTTTTACTGTGTATCGCAGTATCAAGTTACAGGACTTGATACGTCCGTTACTTGTTATACTGATATAATTGATAAAATAACATTCGTAGTATTTTGTACTACAGCGTTCGACAGTATTTCTACTGTCTGTACAATACACAGGAATTACTGTGAGTGCGTAGTATTGCTACTACTACAGCAGTATTATTTCTAATACTTTCACTGTGTATCGCAGTATCTCTACTGCTTGCGCGAGCATTCAAGCTGCCTTTACCATATACATAGTTCGAAATTCAAACATTCCGGACTTTCTACTTGTCGCAGAAAGTTCGAAAGATATCTGAATAATTGATAAAATAACATTCGTAGTATTTTCTACTACTGCGACCGACAGTATTTCTACTGTCTGTACAATACACAGAAATCACTGTGAGTGCGTAGTATTGCGACTACTACAGCAGTATTATTTCTAATACTTTTACTGTGTATCGCAGTATCAAGTTACAGGACTTGATACGTCCGTTACTTGTCATACTCATATAATTGATAAAATAACATTCGTAGTATTTTCTACTACTGCGATCGACAGTATTTCTACTGTCTGTACAAGACACAGAAATCACTGTGAGTGCGTAGTATTGCGACTACTACAGCAGTATTATTTCTAATACTTTTACTGTGTA
>JAEUYN010000769.1:0-137474 GCA_018257835.1 Euura lappo | reverse complement strand
GCAGCGGATTTGGGCTCCATCGGAATTCACCATACCGCTGGGACAAGAGCAGCGGATTTGGAAGGCTCCATCGGAATTCACTGTGCCGCTGGGAGTAGAGCAGCGGATTTGGGCTCCATCGGAATTCACCCGCCCCGCTGGGACAAGAGCAGCAGTTTGGGCTCCATCGAATTCACCATACCGCTGCAGGACAAGAGCAGCGGATTTGGGCTCCATCGGAATTCACCATACCGCTGGGACAAGAGCAGCCCAGTTTGGGCTCCTGAAATTCACTGTGACGCTGGGAGTAGAGCAGCGGATTTGGGCTCCACCGAAATTCACTATGCCGCTGGGGGAGTAGAGCAGCGGATTTGGGCTCCACCGAAATTCACTGTGACGCTGGGAGTAGAGCAGCGGATTTGGGCTCCACCGAAATTCACTGTGACGCTGGGAGTAGAGCAGCGGATTTGGGCTCCACCGAAATTCACTATGCCGCTGGGAGTAGAGCAGCGGATTTGGGCTCCACCGAAATTCACTGTGACGCTGGGAGTAGAGCAGCGGATTTGGGCTCCACCGAAATTCACTATGACGCTGGGAGTAGAGCAGCGGATTTGGGCTCCATCGGAATTCACCATACCGCTGGGACAAGAGCAGCGGATTTGGGCTCCACCGAAATTCACTGTGACGCTGGGAGTAGAGCAGCGGATTTGGGCTCCACCGAAATTCACTATGCCGCTGGGAGTAGAGCAGCGGATTTGGGCTCCACCGAAATTCACTATGACTGGGAGAAGAGGAGCGGTTGGGCTCCACCGAACACAGACGCTGGAGTAGGCAGCGGATTTGGGCTCCACCGAAATTCACTGTGACGCTGGGAGTAGAGCAGCGGATTTGGGCTCCACCGAAATTCACTATGCCGCTGGGAGTAGAGCAGCGGATTTGGGCTCCACCGAAATTCACTGTGACGCTGGGAGTAGAGCAGCGGATTTGGGCTCCACCGAAATTCACTATGACGCTGGGAGTAGAGCAGCGGATTTGGGCTCCACCGAAATTCACTATGCCGCTGGGAGTAGAGCAGCGGATTTGGGCTCCACCGAAATTCACTGTGACGCTGGGAGTAGAGCAGCGGATTTGGGCTCCACCGAAATTCACTATGACGCTGGGAGTAGAGCAGCGGATTTGGGCTCCACCGAAATTCACTGTGACGCTGGGAGTAGAGCAGCGGATTTGGGCTCCACCGAAATTCACTATGACGCTGGGAGTAGAGCAGCGGATTTGGGCTCCACCGAAATTCACTGTGCCGCTGGGAGTAGAGCAGCGGATTTGGGCTCCATCGAAATTCACTGTGCCGCTGGGAGAAGAGGAGTATGTTTGGGCTACGGCACATTTCACTTCACCTTCTTTTAGTGATCGCAGTCCTACAAACTTTCAGCTTTGCGACTGTGTCCAAAAATTCTACCGGATCACTTTCACTCTTTGGGAGATGTACACTCTGCAGATTGACCGGCCAACTATCCGGTAAGATTTCCATTTTCATACTGTGATATATTCGGAGTCCTCTCTTTAAATCTCTATCTTGAACCGATGTGAGTTGTATAAATCTACTTCTTCCGTTAGAAGCTGCAGCCTATTCCTCGCTCGGGAGTTTTATGGTGCGATATTAGCTTTAATTAGATTTAGCTTCAACAGTATTTTCGTCCGATTCTGGTGGATTTTTGTCTAATAATTGAAAATTATAAGAGGCTGCGACCTGCTTCCATTTCTCGAAGGCGACAATATCCTTGTTGAAACAGAAAAAAATCAGAATTAGTTGCATTACAATCGTATTCGAATACTATGACCCGAACCTAACCTGTTGACTTACCTTCTACGCTTTGAAAAGAGTTATGTTTTTTACTTCTCCTTCTTTATTAGCTCTGATCGCACTTTTACTCGCCGTGGTGCAACTCGGAATCGCGCACGTCTTACCCATTTTTCATCACAAAATTGTTCCCACACTAACGACTTGAAATTCGAATCTGCGTGCTGAGTGCTCACAGGACTAGAGTTACGCGGTATCTGATGCGCGCGCCACGTCAGACCGAATCTTTGCGGTTCTCGAATGTTCGCAGCCCCCCCTATACCGTGAGACACACTTTCCTTTGAAGATACATCTCCTTCTACTCCATGGCACAACATAGGTAGAAAATAACGGGCCCCGGTATAACGTCGCGCGGGGAAGCCACTGCAGGGAAGTGCGACCGTGGAAGGTGCCGAGGTAAAATGTTTTTGATTGGCTCTCAAAGGCTGCGCAAGCGCAGTGCTGTCACAGAGTAATATAAAACACACATACATACAGTGAGATAACCTATAAAATGAATATCAGTCAATATCAGTTGGAGTGAAGGAAATTTCATTTTATTCGGAATGAAATTGCAATAAAATAGTGTTATTTTCTGTGCCTTGGTGTAAAAATAGCCCAGATCACCGGGATTGGAAGTTGAAAATCGAAAGTAGGCACACTATCACGGCACCCCCCGCCCCCCTCATTCTCAGCGCTGCTCATTCTGGCTTCACGCCCTTCGCCTCTGAGCCAATCCGACTGTCTGAAAGCTGATTTTTCGATTTTCACCCTGTATATCGGTAATTTATACAGAATAAGTCCGAACCTATAGCCGCGAGCGCGAATATTTTTGAAAATTAACAACTTTTTCAATGTTCTATCGTCTTCATCGATGTCCATTGCTTTGTATCAGTAAAATATAATTCGCACCAGTTGGGATTCTATAAATATTTCTTCTCTATTAATTGTAGAGTGTTAAATTAGATAATAACAATAAATCTTGACACTAACACATGCGACAACATCAATGTACAAAGAGAATCGTCTACAAACTCTGGAGTAATTTTCAGATATCCCAGTCAGAGCTAACTCTATTTAAAACTCGGAGCGAGACTCTACCGAGTCTCTTGGTATACACTGTTAAGTACAGAGAGGCTCATATACCTATCGTATGTTTGGAGGCTCCATTGAAAAAAAGTCAGGATTTTTTCGCAATAGTTGGGAGTAGTTCTTGTATCGAGAGTCTCGGTAGAGTCTCGCGGCAAGTTTAGTGGTACTACATGAAACAAAAAACAAGGAATATGGTTTCCCTGATTTCGATTGGTTCAGAATTTTTTGAAAGCTTGTTTCTCGATTCCAGCCAACTTCAGACTGTATCATCGTTTGGAATTCACGCTCCTTTTTACTATTTTATTATTATTATACCAACTATCAACATTGACATCCTTCAGCAATTTTTACTCAACCGCTCTTTCTAGCGAGGATTTTTATTCATCTCTTCTGTTTCAAATTCAGCAGTCATGTAGTTCGTTGAAAATAATTTGAAAAACTAAAAGATTCAAGCTCATCTGCTCTCAAAAACGACCCAAGGGTCACTGGCCGCGTGAATACGTGATGCAGTTGCACCACTTCTGTTAGTTCGTCCTAGTGCAGGCGGAGATGCATGAGGAAGGTCAGTGCACCTGGCTCGACTAGTGGCGCCGTTCTGCTGCTGCGACTTACCGTGGCGACTCTGCGAACTCTGATTGTGCACAATGCATACGCTAGTGTTCCTTCTCTGGCTGAAGATTTGAAATTTTTCAACGTTTTTTTCATCTTCTTCACACATTTTCTTAGCATTAATCTAGTGTTTTTTTTTTTGCTTTTAACTCGCAAAACTCTCCTCATTCGGTAATAATTCTTCTGCTTTTTAGTCAATAATCGATAAAAAAAAAAAAAAATAGTACAAGAGCCACGTTTGTCGATTTTATTTCAAAATATTTATATATTTTCTAAGATATTTTTATCAATCAACTTCCTCGGGTCTCACAGGATGCGTTAGTGGAATAACAGATTTCTTCTTAACATCCCTGGACAGTGCTTTCCGCATATCTGAAAATGAAAAATTTTATCCGTCAATTACTGTACCTTCTAACGACGAAGAAGAACATCGTTTTTTGTAAACTGTAATAACTCGCATAGCTTGCTCAATATTCATAGAAACCCTACCATAAGCATCCTCGTCAGGATCACCGCTGTAATATTCCAGAACAGTTCTATAAACGATGTAGCCCAATTGCTGGTACATTTTGATCGCTACTTTGTTACTGACTCTGACGAATAGATCGACAAAGTATGCTTGCTTCCTGGAACATCGTAGAAATCACACATAGATAAAAAAAACTCTGTAGAAAATCGTTCAAATCTCATATTTGGGATCATAGAACTGACTTTTCCGATGCTTCTTCCAAAAATTTCATGAGCGTCGCAGCCAATCCCAGTCTTCGATAATCTGGAGATACTGTGAGAGCCGTTACGTGACCGTGCCAATTCTCGCCGTGCCCCTCAGCTTTTCCCATAACTGCAAACGGCCTATAGGAGTAACGAATCCAACACTGATGGTATCAAGTTTTGAGGAAATTGAATTTACTTTCTCTAATGGGAAAAAAGCTCATAGTTCTATGAAATTTTCGAAAAACGGAGGCATAAAGTAACAAGATCTCTACTCTTCACTTACTGTAACCCATGATTTCTCCGGTCGGAGATTCAGCGACTTGAAAATACTCAGGCCAATGGGCGAGGTATTGCATGTAGAACGGCAAACCGTACTGAGGTAAATCTGTTAAGAATTTATGTACAAAAGTTGGATAAATTCGTCTTCGTAAATAATTTGTATTTGCATCCGGAAAATTGTCTGCGTTTTAAAGGATACTGTTTCAGTCAGAGGATCCAAGTTCCTATTCAGCATCAAGCAACAGACATAAAACCATGTGATTAGAGCTACTTACGACTATCGGAATTTGGGATCGTTCGAAATTGAGTAAAAATTCAATCAAACAAACGTAAATGGAACATATTTACGTGTTTTAATAAGAACTATGTCAAATATTGCCATAAGAGACTTTGAAAGCGTGAAATATCGACTAAAACATGTATATTTTTTAGGTTATCTTTTGATCTTCGAACGAAATACTTACACATTATTAAATTTGAACATGTCGTCGCAGGTAAAGGGCCTCAAAATCGACATTTTGTTTGTTCTATTTGATCAAGGAGGTAAAAATTCTGTGATCTAAATAATAAATATAAATAATAAACGAGTGATTATTGATTGCGGATTCGCCGATGATCGGGCAGCAGGTTAGAAGCGACGGTAGGTGATCAAACGATGTTTGACATTTTTGAAACTCTTGACGATCGCGCGATGGCGCCACTTTCATACTCCCCGCGATATTGAGAACGCGCCTGCAGGATAACATTTTTAACCTAAAAATCTTGTGTGTTCGCTGATTGATCCCGAAACCACAGATAAATTTCGTTTTATATTTAAGAACCTTGTAACTATAAGATAACAAAAATGTTTAAAACCCTAAGAATCGTTTCTTTCGTAAGAAATTTTGCAACTAAAGCGGAGGATATTGGAAATCTCGTCAAGGTACGTCCGGAAAAAATTTCTAAAAACTGTATATCTAACCACAAAATATCAAACGATTGAACAACAAAATTTTAACCACAGTATAATACCAAGAAAACTATCGACTCGTCCAATCATCAACAAAAACTAACTACACTAGAGATTTTGAGTCACTAACGTAATTCGATTTACATAATTCTGCACTGCCTTTGGAGAGATCGAAAAATGTTCTAGCGACTTAAATATAATCGAGATCCTATTTGTAAACAATTCCGATGTCTGCAGTATGATGAAGCATTGTTATAATTATTCAGGCGAATAAAGTGGTCGTGTTTATGAAAGGGGTACCCGAAGAACCGAGATGTGGTTTTAGCAATGCGGTTGTACAAATCCTGAGGATGCACGGTGTACAATATAACGCACACGATGTTTTGATAGACGAAGAACTGAGACAAGGTAGCCTTTCTTTTTTTTTCTTTGTGTTCGTGGTTATATTTATTGTACGGGATGTCGGTTCAACGATTGTAATTATTATGTTCGTATGAATCCCTTCGCAGGTATAAAAGAATTTTCTAATTGGCCAACCATCCCACAAGTGTATATAAACGGTGATTTCGTTGGAGGATGTGACATAATGCTTCAGATGCATCAGAACGGAGAGTTGATTGAGGAATTGAAGAAAGTTGGCATTACCAGTCTCCTCCTTGAAAATAATCCCGACGATAAGGCGGAGAATGCTAAGAAATAAACTATATTTGAATTTTTGGAATATCTAAGACATTTACGTTGTTGTTGAGTTGATTTATTTTTTACCTAGTCAATCTCTGTCGTTGTACCCAATAATAAAGACTAAAAAAAAAGGGAACAAAAACAACGAATGCCATTTTCTTTTATACTCTGTGCAACGTTTTTACATACTATAAATGCGAATACTCGGTAAATAAGTCGAACACGGTCACTGCGTTTATTCTACGTATTTTTAACGGTGTACAAAAATAATGCATATTGCAGTATAACTGTCTGATAAACAATTTTTTTTTCCCAACAACTTGTAGACGCAATGCAACGTCGCAATATGAATCCGTCTTATTCAACTAATTGTAAGTATCTTCCCGCATTCGGCTCTATTGTTCTTTCCTCTTTTCCCCTTCTTCAATCTTAAGTAGGTAAAGAATTCATTGCATTAATCATTCAATATCGATATAGTATCAATCGTGGGGCCTGATGCCACAGTTCTTAAGGCTTAAGCCTGTAAAAGAAGTCAAAATCGGTTACGTCCGCACTCCTCCGCATAGTCAACGCGCCGCGTTGATGGGCGGGGGCGCGCAACGGGTATGGCGCGCGCCGAGGTCGCGCGAGGGTGGAGGAGTGGGAGAAGAGCGACCCGAACCGCGCGAGCCACCAGGGCCGTACGCGTCGATGCGAAAGTAGATCTTTGTCTGACCGCCTTTGAGCGGCGGCGAGATTCCGCTTCATTCGCTAAATGCAGATCGAATATGAAACGACCCGACGGATGGAGAAAGGAGAGACAAGAAATAAGACGCTACTAGATCTTCGTTAATGATCGATTTATTCTGGTAATTATTAATTTACAAATTCGATATATGAAAGAAGAAACAAGACCAAGAAGCTGGTCGTGGAACCGGAAAGCGCGTCCCTCGGATACTCGACGGTATAATATGTAACGCTACTTTCGGCTGATCGTGAGCGTACGGCTACACCACACCACTCCACTCTCTCTCCGTGCCGTACGGAGAGTGTGTTGAAAGTATGCTGGGGCGAGCGTGTGTACGCATACACGAGCGGTCGCTCACGTGTCACAACGCTGCGCACGAGCCCGAATCGGTGAACCGGGGGATCGGGGAAGCCGAATGGCAGAGGAGTCGAGCCGAGTCTCCCCGTGGTAGCTGTAGCCCCTGTAGCCTCTCCGAGCAAGAAGAGAATAGGTGGGGAAAATGCGGAGGACCGCGGAGCGTCGTCGTTCGAGGAATGAACACTGAACGGCAGTGAGGGGAGGGAGGAGGTCGCACTGTCGTAGTGGCGTTTGCGTTCGGAGTGATAGGGGAAATCAGTTGCCGTACAATATCCACCGCGATCACAAGTTCGTATGTACGCGTTACACACATATAACGAAACCGAGTTAGCCACTGCGTTTGATGTCATCGGTTTTTTATCCCAGTTTTGTTATACTGTAAGACCACATCCACTACACAGTACGTCATAAAGGAAATCGGGACTGTATAGTCTGACGTAGACTCGAAATTCTGTTATCATTTTCAGAATTATTTATCGAAATACTATTATCTACGATAACAATAATAATAATAATAATAATAATAAACAAAAACGATATAAGATGTTTGTCAGTCCGAAAAACGATCTCAAATAAATTTCCTGGCTAAAACGTATCGTTTTGTTTTCGTTTGTTTGTTTTCTTGGTTTTTAATTTTTACTTGAAGTCGAGAAAGAAAACAAAAACCTTTCAGTCTATTGACTCGAAGTTTTGCCACACGTAAGAACGTCATTGGCAGCGATTGACGCGCAGTCTCTTTACAAATAGTAGATAAGAAGAAATAAAACATCGTACGATACATTAATACAAACGTTCCGCGATAACCACGAGGGGGTTTTCGACGAGCCAATCATAAGAGAATCATTTCCATTGGCGCGAACTCGATCGGAAGGATGCTCGACTTCGAACAACAGACCAATCAGGTTCAAGCTTTGGCTTCGCTGGATCAAGACTGGCACCTGCTAGAGGGTAAGCGGCGCATGACCTTGATTTATTTGTTTATTCTCCGCATTGACTTATAATCGATTTATTCGAATGAACTCGTATTTTTGTTTGTATCGATTGATCGAGTTCACGTTAAATTAAAACGTGCAATGTCGTTGTCGCCACGTCTGCAGCCTCAAGGTGACTCGATGCGTACACGAAACCTTAAGAAAAAAAAAAAAAAACATTTCAGTACACAGAATCGTGATGGTTACCAGTTTTGCAGTTTATGGCTACGGGCGGTTTGAGAAAAAAAAACAGTGGTGATTAGGTGAAATTCACTTTCTCGCGTATAGCTTGAACCTAGTTTCAGACATCCTCCTTCTGGAATTATACATGTGGTACAGGCGAACGTCTGAATATCTGTTATACTGACTAATTAGCGATTGCCAAACTGTTACCTATAAACGACGTAACGAGTAGTTTTCCTATTTATAAATAACGTACGGAGACACACACGCATATACAGATGCTCGGGCATCAGCGAACTGTATCTCTTGTCAACAACACGTTAAGCTTCCATTACATTCCGTTCCGTTGCGCGTCTCGGACACGCGACCTGCGACATTATTCAGAAGCGTAAATATCTCCTCGCGATATTAGCCTCGACGATTATCGATCGTTAATTCTTCATTAAGAATTAAGAGCAGGCGTCGTAATTACCAAAAAAATTAAAAGTCGACGTTTTTACTCAATCTTAAACGATGAGTGTGTCCATGCATGTGTACATGAACGAATTTTTTTTAAGACGATACAAATCTCGAGACCGGATGGTCAGATTTCGACCAAAATTGGTACCCGAAAGTTTTTTCGGTCACTGATCACGAATCTAAAGTCGAATTTGCAAAATTCGAAATGGTAAACCCAGTAAAAAAAAATTCGTGATTAAATTGCCTAAAATTTAAATCAAATAATGACATCGTTTTGAGTAGAAAGAAAAGGTAGCTTTTTTCATTAAGCTGTATAATAACGTGGCTCGCGACTATCTATTTATATTCACAGCATTTTTGTACAAATTTAATCAGCTGCGTTGGCTAAGGAAAGATTAACACGGATCAATGATTTATTCGACTGAATATTCGACAGCAAGTATCGAAATGAGTAAATAATTTTTTTTTTTTTTTGCTGTACAAAATTGAATTGATATTTTAATAACTCATCGCTATTATTATTATTATTATTATTACTATTATTTTTACACACACAAAAATCGACTCGTCTAGAATCAGGGTAATATTTATCAGTACACGAAGGACACGAAATTGTTCAGGAATGAATGCCACTGCTCTGACTCACGACACAAGAAGGGGAAGGGGATATTATGATGTGTACTGAAATTTTCTTTTGTCATGCTCTTTTCCCTTATTAGTACCTACTCGCGCGTTCATATGAAGCATATATAGAATATTTCGCAATCACTAACGACAATAAATTATATATTTTTAGTCGATTACAGTACATAATAATCAATCGACCTATTTTTAACTTTCGCAATATCGTTCGAAATTGTTCTCTGTGTGTTCGTAATAAGTCTATAGAAAATATAGATGAATTGGAACAGTGTTCAGCAAGGTAGAAAATTTTGTAGAATCCATCTCCCGAGTTACGATACTTTGCATTGATGAAATTTAGCTGGAATTTAACCGCGAAATAACTTTCCATTACACATTTGTATATATATATTTATAGATACGTAATGCTGGCACAATGAATACGGGTTATCAATGTCGCGTTAAGGCGTGAATAGATTTACGTAAATACGCCGAATCGCGACTTTATGTTTTACAATTATAGCACATCGATCGCAATTGAGATAATAATCGCTTATCTTGGCTGTAAAAGATGATTGATCCGTTTTTTGTAAAAGTGACTCTCATAGTTCTTTTTTGGAAACACAAGTAAAACTTGTTTTTTGGTTCTGATTCACAATCCGGTGAATTTGAATAGAAATACTTCATTAAATTCATTATTTACCTTGTTCATATATTCTTCATATAGTTCATGCCGAGGTTCATGCGTAGAAAATTTGCGATGCCGGGAAACAAGTTGAATACCATATTATATAGGTACCGATTTTATTTTTCTCACCACCGTCAAGGACTACATTAAATTCGATCAATAATACATACGTGTAAGTATACCATAGACTGAGAAGTCTGTCGATAAAGCCTAAATTTTTTATTCTTTTTTTTTCAATAATATTGAATCCACTGCCTCGCAGGATGAATCCGCGTTACATATTATAATATATGTAGGTATATGCCAATTATTATTTCTCGTTCATTTAAAACTTATTATGGACTCTGAACTCCACGCGGTGAGACAAGCTGTGTTATTCTCCGCTTATAAATAATTGATTTTTTAATTTTTTTTTCGTTCTTCCGTTGTCTCTGTTCACCCTGTAATTAGAAGCACATGGATCTGATGTAGGTACAATACTTAGTATAGTTATGGGATTCATTTTATTTTATTTTATTTTATTTCGTGCCACCACAACATTGGAAAGGTCTATCTTCGGGGCAATGATACGAAGGCAATGGCCCAATTGACATCCAGGGACGTAGAGAGCGTAAGGTCGCCCCCATCCCGAACTCCGTATCAAGGACCCAAAGTTCATTCACTTTGAAACTGTTTTGAATAATTGGTGTAGGTTTTTTTTTCTTCACTTTCTCAAAGTCCTTCAACGACACAGGTTATTAATATCAAGGGTTCAGGTATATTTTATAGTTCTTATTTTCGGATTAAAAATATGCGATCTTTGAGGGTAAAATCAATTTCAGATTCGCTCTGTTCAATAGACTGAATATTCATCTGGGAATGTATTTTTAATTTTGCAGAGAAAATGATTTAAAAAATGATGAAAATTTGTTTTCTAGACACATTTTTGTGTACGTAAATATGCTGGATATAGCATAGAACTTTAATTGCGACTCAATTGTCCAACGAAGGCCTCATCTCTCGTGACGTAATAGAAAGTAGAACTACAAGGCTGTATATCCTAGGTTATTATTATATTGTGTATGTATATATATGATATTATTTTGTCATATATATCATATAAGAACGTAAGAATTGTTATACCACAAACATCAGAACGAATTTAATATTCCATAAACATGACTACACACATATATATATGTAATATATATGTATCAAAGAAGTGGGGGAGAAAAAAGATTGAAATATAAACTCACGGTCCACATAAATACTACGAATATACTGACGATATTATATTGTACAATCTAGTACGATTTGAAAGAAGATTCTACTAAAATATATAAATTAAATACAGCTATGTAATTCATTTTTCTTCATATTTTTACAATCATTTCTATTCCCTCTTCACCGAAACTCCGACTTTCAACGTTTTAGTTAACGGAGATGAAGTGTATTTTTTATATTTATAGACGAAAGAACATATATATATATAAGGTACACTTTGAAGAAGTGCATGATGCAGTTGCTCGGCTATCGCTGCAGGTAGTATAGGCAGAGGTGGAATAAGTTTGCGCATGAAGCAGGTTTTGTACCTGGTAACAGCAGCAGCACCAGCAGCAGCAGTGTTCTAACTGTAATAACGCGACGTCGTTGGCTACTTTCCCTTTATACAATTATCACTGTGGTGGTTGCAGTTATCGTGCATATCGGTGTCTTAGAGATAGATTTTGAAGATTCATTTTTTGTTGTTCTTCTTTTAGATTTCGGGAGACACGTCAATCTCTCTTGACTTTTAACAGGATATAATTATAACGCTGACGTCAATTAACTTTGGATATTGAATAAAAATTAATTTACAGTCGATCAGAGTGCATATCGAGTTTTAGGCCAATAGCTTGGAGGTGCCTTCGTTGGTATAAATATTGATTTCTGAATACAGTAGGTTATATACCCTGTCTGATAACTGTATTGGTATTTCGTGAACATCAGAGAATGAGAGAGAGACAAATGGTCGCTGAAAGGTGATAGCGGATTCACCGCAGACGGAATAAAATTATAATAGAAATGGACGTAAAAACAAAGGATTTATTATATATTTATAATCGAGTATCAATATTGTATTTTGTGTTACAAACTTTTACGTATATTTTGTACAATCGGAAATATCAGTGTTCTAATAGAATAAAAATTAGGTAACCTGCTTCGATTTCCCTTTTAATTCGATACGAAAGTAGGTTTCTAGGTCACGACGCGAAAATACAACACAGTCTCTTATGCCCGGTTAGCCGCTGTTCCTATACTCTCATACTTACACTTATTTACACTGTTGTTACACTTCAGTCTTTTTTTTTTTATTCTTTCTTTTATGGTCGCGATTATGTTGTATAATAATCTGCAGCCCCTTTTATTACCATGGAGAATTTTCATCAACAATCATTTGTCACAAAGTTTGAAAAAATTATCAATCTAATCTAATAAAAAATTCTGTGCTTCCTCGAATAGGATTTGCGATAGATGAAGGTGAAGTGAAAGGCTGGATATTGACCCAAGTTCAAAAACCAGGGTTGCTCTTTCGTGCGGGGGATCGCGTGTAATCTATATTCGACTGGAATTTGTATTCGTCAGTTTTGTGTATAACGCGACTCGCATTATCTGGATTCCATTTCTTATCTTGTTAGCTGCCTCTAATTCTTTGTCTCTGTTCACGTACACATGCTGCGGAGGAGAGAAAGGTACAGGATGTAAAGATACGTAGATACATAGACCCCAGAGAGAAATAATAATTAAGAGATAAGAATTAGGAACGCCTGCAGCAGCTGTTACTCGATAAGATGTTCGCTCATGTCCCATGGGTAAAAACCTTGACAAGTTGAGAAAAGATAGTTTTTCGGTTCGTTTTCTGTAGTTGGAGTGAATCACTTCAGAATTTTAATGACCAGATACTTTTGGTTCAACTTCTGTCTCTGTGGTTTTCTATACAGATAAACTATCGAATTTCTGAGACCTCCATTTATCTCAAATCTTGATCGTCTTGATTTCAAATCATAATACACATCATTATATTTATTTTCAGCCATCATAATCTCTGCGTTCAATAATTTCTCGTTAATATTTACATCTCATGGATCATGTTTTGCGTTGACGTTTTGCTATTAAAAAAGAAAAAAAAACACAACACGAGTTATAATTTTCCAACCTTCAAAGTATACCAAATTCATGATTTTATATCGTTGGACTGTACTTACTAAGTACATATTTGTTTCGATAAGCGCGATATAAAAGTTTGCGCGTGACGAAATACGAAATATACGCGATATCGCTTAATCCCATTTCACACTGAATCTCTAAAAACAAAAACAAAAAAAAGGTAGAATTTAATGTTATAGTGTAAAACGCGTCACTCTCTGGAGATGTGTGTGTCTCATGCTGCACAGCAAGAATAAGATGGTTTGGGTTCTTCGAGCACCGTCTTCGTCTTCGAGACGCGAAGGACGATAGCAACGCTTATCGCGCATTCTAAGCATCCGAAACGCCTATCTATAGTTAGACAGCTGCGCGTAAGATTTCCGAGTTGTATGGGTTTGTGTATATATGGTAAAGAAGAACGACCGCTCTTTAACCAGAAGGAAGAAACAAATATACAGTCAGAGTATCAAATATGCGCAGATACAGTGGTGTGCGTGTCTGTCTGTCTGTCTGTGTGTGTGTGTGAAGGCGCCGCGGTCGTCGGCACACGTCGTCGCGTCGCGTCGCGTCGAAAAGTTGAGATTTCTCCGGACGCATATAGAGAAACACAAGGCTTGTTCGCGGTCACAGAGAAAAGAGGCGTGTGTGTCGTGACTGTCGCCACTGCCGCCACTACCGCCACCGCCGCGTGTGCCTCTCGTTCACCGCGCTCGGTTCGAGATCGAGTCTCCATATCTCGGTTTTCATGCGTTTCTTAAACGCTGACGAACAAGAAAAAGAAGAAAAAAAAATGAAACCGTAACCATTATATTAGTATACATGCACGATGATTTAATAGAATTTTACAGCAGGAAAGAGATAATGACCGTATCCTCAATTCTTGTAACACGTACAGGATCTAGAAGCATATGTCTCGTGGTTTTAAATTCACCGAGGTATAGGTATAGGTGTATCTTGAACCCGACTGTAATTCAGGTGCGGTTGAATTTTTAAAATGAATTTAACGATCCGAGCCGCAGATTTTACCACCATGCCGACCGGTTACCGCGATGGACGAACTAACAGACGAAAGAAAAAAAAAATAATATATCTACAGGCTCGGGTCGAGGCGATACTCTTTGCTACTATATCCCGCTCTTTCCCCTTTGTGTGAAGAACGGATGCCATGCAGCTATGCTCATCGGACAACCAAACTCCGTGCGGTTCGATCTTACGCGACACAACCTCGACTAGGCCATATGATTTTCGTCTATACCGTAAAATCTACTCCGTGCTTGTACTCGGCGAATCTCACTGTACGGCGTTTCACCACGCGTACGTTACCCGCGTCGTTTCTCGTCTAGCCCCCCCTTCTCGCATCGCGTCGACGTACGCCATCGCCGACCCTACCGTCACCGTCGCCATCACCGACAATGACAACGCGACTGTGGTAGATTGCTCGTGTCTGTACTGCATACTCGTATATTGTGTGCCGCGTAGCGCACGTGTAGCTTAACTCCGATTATGTGTTTATATGCTAAGCTACGATAGCCTATACTCTATACAGTTTCTATGCTAACTTGGGTTCGCTCGAGAGACGATAACGCCTCACGACTTTACGCGATACGGGATTTACTGTAGCGGCTCCTCGAATCTATTCGTTACTATACCTAACTGTGCGATTGAAATAAACCTTCAGCGTTTCGAGGTTTGAACTATTTCAGAGAATTTATCGATATTAATTGCTCTTGTCTATTCGATCGGTTCTCGTCTTCTTTCTCGCGTGAGATAATAAATCCCGTCGTACTCGTAGCTCGTGTGTCACGTGCCCCTGGTTCTCGTTGTCCCTGACGTCCCTGTCGCCGTACTCACGTATGATTGAGTCGGCGAGGTCGAGTTCTCCGTTAGTTTGTGAGTCTTGTCCGTTCCTTGGCTTAACCAGAGTTCGTGGCGGTATGGCGTGCAGCAGCGCCGCTCACGGTATTATTTCAAGAACGAAGAAACTACGATCAGGGCAATTCAACTCTAGGCAATAATTTTTAATACTTTTAAATTCTGGCCGAGTACGACTTTGACCGACTGTGTATACAATAATTATTTTTAAAAATGTATAGAATTTGCATCATTCTTTTCATCGTCAAAATCCCCACAGTCGTTTTTTTTTTTTTTTTTTGTGAATATTATGCTTACAGGTATATTCGGGATGAGTTATAATCTTGTTGAGTACCAAAATCGATACGTTGTTCGAAGATACGCCTACCTATACCTGGCTACTTCCGGTTAGTAGAATATGTAAGCGTTACGTAAACAAATTAAAATTCGGTCTCACCCACTCACCTATATATGTATACAAATTCGCGTAGATAGTGTTTAAAAAAAAAAAAAAGGTGGAAAAATATGATCAATATTCTAAATATTGTTACATAATTTGGCTCGATTATTTTCCAATACATTTTCGTGAGTCATTGAAAATCATTAATTTTGTATTTATAATCTTTGTTAGGTTTATTTATTTATTAGTTTCGTTGTACACATTAGCAAGTTCTGGACCTTCTTATTTCTTCATAAGCATCGCATGCGCTTTCTTTACGAATAACGGAACAAAACTCAACCGCTTGTACACTACCATTATGCTTTAGACTGTACATATTACCGAGGGACAACGATCGCTCGGAACGCGCGCGCCTCGAGTATATAATCTCACCGTGAAAACCTCTCGCGTATATAATATATATTATATATACCACAATTGACGAAATAAGAGGAACAAAAAACAGTCAATGAAAGAAATCTTACTTCAAAATTGATACTTATAATTTATTATCGTTTTCAAAAATCTGAAAAACAAAATCAACAGAGTCATTTTTTTTTCTCGTATACTTTCTACATGTAACGCAGCGATCTATTTAATAAGAAACAGTGAATCGAAGCCATCGGATCAAGCCAGGGCATGAGCCACTCGACTCCGGGCAACTCAGCCGTCCGGCTGTCCTGCAGGTATAAGGTGGTGGTGGTAGGATCGTAGCACGTACGATATATAATAGGTGTATGTGTAGTACGTACAGTCCGCAACGAGGGCATAAGAAAGGAACCAGCTGTTTCCTGCAGTGACGTCATACAGGTGCCCGAACGGGGGACAGGTGGACAAAGCTCTTGTCCCCTGGTTCTCGCTGCCTCGTCTTTACTCTCGACGCATGTATGCACTTTAGAGAGTGCATATGTTATTATTATCATTATTATTTTCCAGTAATTATAATCGTTAATTGTCGAAGCGAATTCCATCTAACGATAACGGAATTTGTACCTTCACTGTGTCTAAATTATCTCTCTTTCTTGCTCCCTCTGGGGTTTGAGGGGAAAAAAAAGTATTGAGTATAGCGTATATAGACGTTCGCACGTCTAGACAGGGCGTAGAAAAAAAACAAGATAAACACTAAAATGACTAAATAAAATTTATTTATATTCTTTCATTTTAAAATAAACATCATTATTTTTTTATAGGTATAATTATGATGAAATCGATCATTAGCTCGCGCGCTATATTACTAAACCCGACCAGCAGTAACAGAGATCGGAGAGTTTTCGAAAGTGAGTGTTGAGACCCTTGGCTTATTTAAGCGGCATCGATTTACCCTGCGCGTAAAGGGGCGGTTTTCTGTATTGGTTCGTTCGTACGTATACGTATACCCGGTACGGAGATTGGTGTGTGGTAAGACGGTGGGGAGTGAAATGATCGAAAAATATACGGAAGGCACAACAAAGGTACCGTATAGAGGCGCTGGCGTGCGTAGGTATAGAGAAAAAGAAAATTTAACCGCACCGATTTTACCGGCTCAAGACTTTTATACGTACTTGACGATGTTTTTTTTTTTATTCTTTATATTGTTGGTTCTTAACCCATCGATTCAAACCTTGATTACATAATATTCGATGTCATTCACTGTGATTACGTGAGGAAATTTCCAACTCTATACTTGTGCATTATAATTATGAGATTCTTTGATTATCGCATATCGCGATAAAAACCCGAGTGATCGTCTGACATAAGGCTAACTCAATTGACAGTATTTACAATCGTTGATATACCACTTGCGTTCAGAGATTCTATGTATACTGCTATCAAAAAATAGTAACGGCCGATAAGACGCTGTTATTGATTATTCCGAGCTATACATATAGGTTCGAATGAGAATATATCTATTAAACCTGGGTGTAAAAATTGTCCAAGGGCAGACGATTCACAAAGTTTCTTACTATATATATCGAGCAAAAAAAAAAAAAAAAAAGGAGAAAAGAAATTGAACATTTATATAAAGCGAAAAGTACTGAACCAATGTATACATGATCTACAAAACCCTTTGTCTGTCAAAGTGTGTATATGGTATTCAATTATCTTTTTACGACACACTCTCTCTCTTTCTTTCTCTATTTCTTTCGCAAAAGGGACTTTGAAACCAGGTGTTCTGTACGCATGATTATATGTGAGGTAGGTGAATGCATCGTCATGTGGCGGAGATTAGTTTACAAAATTTATTAAGGTAAACTGATATTATATGTATGTGGGGTAAATTTCGGGAGACACGCGGAGTGGAATGGTCACTATATAAGATTTAAAATAGTGGCACGCACCGTATGTTGTGGCGGGTGCACGCAACCACGCAATCTCATATTTAGCGTAGGTATTGCCTGTGTTATTTTCTCTCTATTATTAATATTTTGGGTATTGTTACCGTTGAGCTATATGTAGGTTCTGGTATCTAAACACGAGTACGGGTAGGTCAGATCTTTGTGCCAACAAACCCGCGCGCGAGTTGTGACCGTGACACTAAAATAAACATGAAATAGAACAATTTTGAAAGGTATATCATTGTGTGGTATATATACACACGGTTCGTCGCTGTGTACACAAGTGATCAGATCGTCAATTCAGGGACTCGATCGTCACATCGTCGATATAAAAAAAAAAAAATTCAACATTCAAAATTGAGAATATAAAGATATTCAGTTTAAAAAATCTCCTAGTACTACGGCTGGTATCGATTGAATATACAAACATGATAATCATTAACATAGTTCGAAAAATAAAACGCGATAACACTTATCGTTATTCCGTATATACCTACTGTGCTTCTAACATACATATTATATTTATTCTTTATATTTATGTTTGAATACATGTACGAATTCATACAGGTGGGTGAGTGGTATATACTACTGATGTAGTTAACAGCAATTAACTGATAACCAAAAGTATAGCGCGGCAAACGCGCGAAGCACATCGGATCGTTTTATCGAGGGCGGCGGGAGGAGGGGGGGAGGGGGGATTCTAGAAGCTGTGGGTGTAAGCTAGCCGTTGCTCTTTCTCTATTATTTACAAAGTGTGGAAGTGTCCGTGTGCATAACCGTCATGCGCAGTTGTGAAATCTGACATAAGATCACCCGGTAGACAAGATTTAGTTGGCGCGCGCGCCGGCGCACTACCGAACCGATGCGACGGACACACACTGGCTTCGACGAACGCGTCTGGTCGCGTCGGCGGTGTGAACAACGATGCTCAACGCACAAGGGCCGTCGCCCTGCTGCATGCTGCCTGCACGACCAGGTGGCCTACCCTGGCACTGGCCTGTCTTTGGCTTCGGCTTGCCACGTTCGACGAATACCACCACACGATATTCACGTGTGTCTATATGTGTGAGGTGGCTGTGGCTATGGCTATGGCTGTGGCCATCGCGTCGCACGGCAGCGTGCAAGCATTTGTGCGCATGCATAGTCTAATGTGTGCGTATACTGTGTTCGTATACATTCAGACAGGCGGCTCCGGTCGGTGTGGATAACTCAGGTATAAGGAATATCGTATACCCTTACCTGTGGTATATACCTGCCTGTGGATATAGGTTGGTAACGAGGGCGGCGTTGACCCTCTCGATACTAGAGATTCACGATCGACGCGGTATGTCTTGCTGCAGGATACGCGAAAGTACACTTATGATGCTTATGATTTATTCTCAGAATAACTAGCATAATGATATTGTTCTATCACATTTATGAGAAGCACTTTAAAAGAATTAAAAATGCTTCAATTTTGAAACTAATTTAAAAATTAGGAAAATCAAAGAAACAGTTTTACTTCTTGTCTCATTGTCGGAGCAACAGTAAAATTATATAAAATGTGTACGCGTTTTATAAACTAGTATCGGTGAATTCAATAAGCTAATGTTGATGATCGTTGAAAATGAGAAACAGAAAATTTTTCTGAAAGTATAAGATAATCCGAACGAATGCGAGAAACCGTTCTGTTCGGAGTCGCGTTTAACACGCTTAATAAACTGGCTCCGTTACGTAATATACGTGCATGTGCTCGTGTATATCCATACGGTACGTACCTACAAATATGTATGTACGCGGATATACTATATTACACATAAATGAAGTATAGTCACGGATGAAAAGCCCCGTACTAATACTCTAAAGCTTTACTAATACTCAAGGTCAAAATGACAGCATAGATATCGCAGAGAGACACGACTACACGAGCTTATTGTTTCGTAAACGCTATGCGCCGTGTGTGTACACATTATTCTACACGAAGGATATTAAATCGCATAAAACTTGACTCCTCCAGCTGTGCGCATCTGTACGAGGCAAGATTCAATTCATAAACACGAAGCGATCGATATTTCGCCAATAAACAATCAAATTACATTTTTATTATCCACCTATTAAAAGTTCGAACGATTTTAATGTGAGAAACGGGGACGGCGGCTACCGTCAAACGTCCAACCGCGTTGTAGGAGGTTGGATGGTACAGTGAAATACAGTCGTGACGTCAAACGCGTCGGAACAGGCGCGGTGTGCGCGTTCTAAAAACATGCGAGCGTTCATTTTCCCGGTAAATAAGATCGATTTTTAGTAGTTGAAATATATTTCGATCTTCATTTCACCCTACGCCGCCTACAATTCAATTCTGGATAGTTTGGGTCACGTTCGATACATTCAACGACTGAATTCAGGCGCTGCTACCTTGAGCAGAGAATCGAAAAATCGCGATATCGAATAAGAGCAATGTTTTCGGCACGGTATCAACGCCCGATAATTTCTCTTCTCCTGTCTCCTTCCCCTCCGCGTCGTGACGTCAGACGCACCGTTTTCCGAAGACAGCTATTTCTAAATCGGTGTTGCCACGCGTTGTTCTCTCTCGCTCGTTGTACATTGCTGAGCTGGTTCGATGCGATGGTTAATTCTCATCTGGTATACGCATATATACATAGATATACGAAATTAGGTTGGACATTGCATTCTTTCAACTTCACCGTCTTCTTGGTCTTGTTATCCTCTTTGGATCTCGGTTCTTGATATTCTAATAGAACGCAGTCGCTCCTCCTTGCATCCCTCAACCCCTTCTCTTACGACCCGGAGAGTAGAGACTCTCAAGAGTCGCAAGAGTACTCTGGATACATGCGAGCGACAAATTTGTATGTATAGTTCGTTCTAAAATATTATAATAAAGAGGCGCGAAGGTGCACGGAGTCTCCCGAGATGTTCCGAACTGGCAGTGACGTCATCGTACCTCTCAGTCAGCTGTTATATTGCCCGTGAGTCTGAGGTATATCGCGTCACGTCAATCGTCCTATGATATTATAAATAATGAATAATGATCATCGTTTCATCCGATGATTACATTAGGTATTCAAATGATCCAAAATCCGATTCCCTGCAACGTTACACTATATATTTTTTGTTATTTTTTATTTCTTTCATAATTTCGTATATTTCAAACGATTGACGTGTGCAGAATTTTGTCCTGATATATACTATATCAATCACTGCAATAACAGACCGCGTTTCAACAGATTTGTTGTTTTTCCTTCTACGTATTAACAATAAGTATCGCTATACAAACCAAGAGGCACATAATACGTACGTGCGGGCGCTCGCGTACGAGTACATATTTTGATTTAGAACTCACGTCTCACGACGAGTTCGAGTTCGAGCTTAAGCTCGACTACGCACGCGCCGTTCACTACTGGTTCGTCGTGACGTCGTCGTTGGCTCTTACTGTGTCTGTGAATTAAAATTATTCAGAAAGGAAATAAGTTGAAATCAAAACAAAAAATATAACCAATCAACGAATGATTTTCATTTCAGAACGTGTGGCGAGTTACTACGACTCGTTACTACACAACTACGACTCGTCATAGTTGTATGCATCGATATCGTCTCGCGTCCTCAATCGTAAACAATGTTATAAATATACGTCCTCCTGTAGTATTGTTGGCGTTAAATTATCGAATGTACATATAAAATATTCTACGTGATTTCTGTTCTTGTTTTTATTTTTTTTAATTTTTTTTTTTTTTACAAAGCTTATAGGTATTAGCCTATTGTTGAAGCGTTACGAAAATATCGGTGAGATTATAACATCAAGTTGTGCCACCGGGTTGGTTTGCTGCTGTTGCTGCTCGATGTCGCGGCTGGGCTCTCTGCCTTTCGCCGCATGAAACAATATAGGTATATGTATACACACAAAGGTATATATACAGGCGTACAACACGCTATAGACACTCTCATTCGGGCATCGATTAGAAGCGCCCCCTTAAACTCTAATCACTTCCGTCCGCGCGCGTTTATACGCCGAGCTACCCGACACGGTCCCCCCCCCCCCTTCCCCTTCCCTTCCTCTTATACATATTCTTTTTCTAATATCGTGCGCGCGACGAAACCGACGATTTGGTTCGCGCGCGCCTCAACTCCGCAGGTAACCCACCTCTCTGCCGGGTCGAATACCAATATCATCATAGTCGGACGCGTCTTGGTCAAAATTGTACGGCACGGCCCGCAGCCCGTGAGGAAAAAATAAAAATAATCGTGCGGGGATACTTTTCAGAGTAAAGAATATCTTCAGCCGTACCTACGAGGGAACAAGGGCACGGACGGTCGTAGGGAGAAAAACGGGGCGAACGCCCTACACACACGCTCATGTGTCGGGGGTCTACCCTCGGATACGTAGGAGCAGTCTAAAGATCCCTGCGCTAACCCGCACGGCGAAAGCGGAATCCCCCTCCCCCCCCCTCCTCCTCCCATCCTTCTCGCAGCATTACGAGGGTGTAAAGGGGAAGGAGGGGATATCGGAGTCCGATATGCCAGTGTGTGATGTACATTGAATATACTGGTGGAATATTATTTTAGATTATTTAATGCAGAGTATCCGATGTGCGACGTGGTGCGAAGCGGTCCGATGTGTGTACTAGTCGATGCATTATAAACAGAGTAACGCGAGATAAGATAAGATTTGTAATTTATCATTGTAGGCCGATTAAAATGACCTTTTGAAGAAATTCGTTCGACTATTATAGTCATTATTATTACCGTATTATGTATGTATCACCTATTGATTTACGTAGATGAATAATATCGTATTATTTTTCAATATTAAAAATTACATATTGCTTATACTTTGAACTTATAATGCTATAACCACTACCTACCTACCTTTCTACCCAACTCGCGTTAACGACCAGCTTAAACTCTGTTTAAACGACACTCGAGCTAATGCTTACGGTTTTAATATCTATATGCCATATGGATGTATACATGTGTTGTGTGGTTTACACACTATGCATCGGTGCCATCCTATAATGGGTATAAACACTAATACTCCCAACACTCTAGACCTGTCCGAGAATCGAGTCGCCGCGTCCTCCTACTCCTGCCGATGGCGGTGCTGCAGCCTCGGCATACCTACGTGAGGGTTCAAATTCCCTAGGTATGACTAAGGACGAGGCTTAGACCATTTTTCCATATTGTACCTTATACCACTCACCTATACACGTTGTGACTTATACCAAGGCAGGGATTACTCATCCAAACACATTGTTTTCATTGTCCCCTTTATATTTGTCGTAAACGAGAAAAAACAAGTATTAAGAATTATATAAATATTGAATAATCATTTCTATGATTGTTGTGAATAACCAATTTCGTTGCACGCATGTTATAACCTAGATCAGTGAAAATAAACCCGCAAAGTAACTCAAACTGTTGCTGGTTTTAGCAGTCTGGGTGCAGTTTGTTCTATAATTAACTGCCGGTATTATTTTTACTATTTTAGTCCTACCGCAGCGGTATAGGAGGCTTCACGCTGGAGTTCACCAAGCTTAAAACAAGCCTCGACGATTCTACTGCCGCAACGTACCGACTACCCATACGCGCCACTTGTGCATACATGCATACACGAGTTACGCATCTTACACGTAGCATACAACCTTATACGCATAACTTGCGACCCTAGACGATTACCAGTCATCTTTGAATAGTCCATGTGTCCATGTTCTTCCTTCTCTTTCCTTCTTAGTCGCATAAACAAATCGAGTTATGACACCTAAACTTGGTGTTTATCTACCACATTCTAAACACACACATCGTACAAACTAAAAATATTATCTCTTGGCTAGATACTGAAATCCTTTATTTGTTACAATTACAATTCAAATTATTAAATTATACAATTATATTCCTTACGTTGTAATAAATTCAATCGATAATTTAATGAGAATGTACAGTTGTTGGTTTGTTTGGATAAATTTGTGACATGACTCGAACCGCTCGGACTTCTCGGGCTCTGGAGGTCTCCGGGCACTTGAATAGAGAAACACATGCTGCGTGCCCTAAGCGCGCGCCGCGCCTGACCCCCGATACGCTCGTGTCACGTAGGCACCGATGTCGCCCGCCATTTTGACACCTCAACTGGAAAATCGTCGAGAACTTGAAAAATTCCTTACACCCCTATAGAGTCTGGTTATAGCCATGGCATACGCACAGCAGCGTTGTACCGGGGGGAGTATTTAACAGACCCGACCGACACTTCTGCGGAGGGCTGATGCTCCAACCTTACTCGAGACAGGCTCGTTGTTTCGTATATAGCTAAAATTTAAAAGCGGACGGAAGTGGTGGCTGTTGATCATTTTTCCTTCTCTCTCCCTCTGCTACTATCTTTCTCTCTCTCTCTCTCTCTCTCTCTCTTCGCTACGCTATACGGAGATCCCACCTTATTCGCCAAGGATGAGAACCGCTGTCGCGTATCTATCTGACGCATGAATAATCCGTCCTCACTGCTTTGCTGCAGGCTCGAGGAATCCGTTAAAAAGCTTCTTCTTTCATCTTGTTCTTTAAATTTATTTGTAGAACAGATTCTTTTTTTTTTCGGTTTTACTTCTTCTTTATCTCACGGTATCATCTTTGAAACTAACTTCTTTTGTCTAGAGTTTTCTGAAAGATTTTCTTTTGTTTGAACGTATAATTTCTATTTTCTAATTTGTATCGAAACACCACCGCGTGAGAATAGTAAACATTAGGCAGTTTTAACGTAACAATTGTTTCATACGGTTGATTAATCTCAACTTGGAAACTTGACGTTTTGGTAAAATGTTTTAATCAATATTGACGTCATTCGAACGCGTATCCAAAGACTGATTAGACGGGGAAAATACACGGAATCGACAGCAGCTACACAGTAATATAACTGAATATTGTGAATTGAAATCCTTAAATCCTGCGTGCGGTTATTAAACCTTCATTGAGAACCTTTGAAGTCGATGGAGAGAGACGAAGACCGGGGACAGCGATAGCGAGAGAACTCTGGGTCGAAAGTAGAGAGAGAGATATAGAGGGTGGGGGGGAAGATAGGGGGGAGAGAACTCTGAAATCTACAAGGGTCGAGACGGGTAATAGCCAACGGAGGCACCGACGAGGAGACATGTTTTCCACTATTCACAAAACCTATACGTTATACCAACGTCACTAGTTTTTGGTACTGTTTAGTTCATAGAATTAGAATAATGGAATAGATTTAGTCTCTCTCTCTCTCTCTCCCTCTCTTCTCTCGACTCGCCATCTCGGTCAACCACCTCCGCGGCGCGTTGATATCCGTATACAGCTGTGAATACGATATATGTACAGATAATAGACATATCACATCCTGTATACGAAATATATAGACGATAAGACTACGTATCGATGGTTAATGCGTCTTCTAGAAAGTTCTACGTCTAACTATCGACAGAAACAGAGGTTGAACCTCAAGCGCGGTTTATTTTAGTCGAGTCTAGCCAACTCTCGCGAAAACTGATTAGCTTGCTCTCTGGTTAATAAGCAGCTGGAATCGAGAGGTGGGTAGTAGAGTAGGTACGCGCGATCGCTGGCTCTGCCTCTGCCTCTGCCACTGCCACTGGCACTACACGCGTGTCCGAGCGAGACGCGGCTACGCAGACCTGCGTGCGCCGAGGAGGACGGTAGGTGGAGAGGCGAGAACAAAAGACTTGTGGGACTACATGTGGATCGGAGAAGGACAACCCATCGTGGCGCTGAGTGCGCGTGACAAGGACGAGTCCGAGTCTCACCTCACCGCGGATAGATTTGACGGCGAAAAACGAGAGGAAAGTGAAGGAATTTGGGAGAAGATTTTAAACAAATATATTTGAAAAAAAAAAAAATCACTGATCACTGAGGACTAAATCGATCGTCTCGCATTCGGGGTTTTTGTGATAGCTATCGGATTTGCGGTATACATTCTGTAGTCTCTTTATGGGTAAACTATTCCATAGAAATTTTCATTCGCTAATCCTTGAGCGTTACGAAGAAAAAGGCAATTGTTTGAACGGTCAAAGTGGGGGAAACCCCGCGCTAAGGGGAAACTTACAACTCTGACGTAGTGGTTCGGCGGGGCTATCGCATCATCGCGGCACACCAGTCAGTCGCAATCTGTCCTCGGTTATGTTCGGTCGATCCCGTCCTATAGCCCCGCGCGTCTACGACTCCGTTTGAAGTAAATTAATTATAATATTTTTTATTTTTATTTCGTTATAATAATAACAATAATAACAATAAGAAGACGAGTAAACTGTAACGCGTACCGTACAAAGTGGCGAAAGTAGTGTGACAAGTGATGACATCATTAAGCCTGTTCTAATTTCGTTTTGAAAAATTCTTTATAATAAAGAGAAAAGCGAGAAACTAAGATAAAAAAAATATATATACAATTAATTGTATAATTGAAAGAAAAAGAGGTTAATAGACTTTTTCTCCACCGAACTGTACTTATATTCAGTTTTTAAAGACTAACCAAGTGTTTATCTATACATACTCAATCTGTGGGCTCATTAAACAACTACTCGACTCTGGTGTTCACGAACTTAAGGTAATAAAATAAGCTTCTTATTCCACTTACGTCACGTACCGTTGAGTACGACTCGAGAAATCATTGCGGGATTGACTCTAAACAAAATCAAAGGGGGTAGAAAAGTCTGAGACAAAAAGAGAATATTAAAGATCGAATCATACTGCGACACCGTAGGAGTCCTCAAAGTTGGCAATACTCGCGTATTCACTGATGCCTTACGTCCTAGGAGATATTGGATCAACCTCGGTGCAACATACTGACGAAAGAAAAACAAAAAAAAAAAACTAGGTTTAGCCTCCGAACCAGCTGTACAATACAGCAACAAAAATGTGAAAGTCGAAAGGCGAGCTGGAGGTGTGTACGTGCTCGTACGCGAACCTTGTTACGTACCTTTAATCCGAATATCACATTCGTATCGCTTAAAATGACAAAAGGTTGAATATAAGTCTGGAAAATCCACGCGACACTTGAGGAACGGGGAGAATCGGTAGCGAGAAATAACTGAAATACCAGATGATTCCTCGATCCTTTGTTCCCAAAACAGAGTTTTTATTTTTCCTCGTATGTTATCTACGGTCTGTTCTTCTCAAACCTCTCTAATTGTAGTATCTGAATCATTATCAAGCTGATCACGAAAGTGTAATACGCGGACTGTGGTACTTGGTGGTGGGTAGGGTCTCGGCTCTCAGAGATGGCGCGATAATATTGCTGCGGTTTAATCGCGGCGCGTTTGACGACGACGACGACGATGTCGCACGTAGAGGCCACCAGAGCCACTCCACGATTCGGTCACACTCTAAAGCCCATATTTAAATTTAACGCACTGATCTCATTCCTCGGGTGAATCTGCTTTCGAAAATAGCGCAAACTGCACACACGGGATACGAAGAGATCGGTGGATGCGCTAGAGGGGGCGATATCTACTAACCGAACAATAAAACGAGTGCGTTACTTGCGATTCGTTCGTCGCATCGCACTTCTTGCCTCGGACTACTAAAACCGAACCGATACGATCTAATCGGCCATGGCTGCGGTGCATATTGAAAACATTCTGTACCTCGAGACTGACGATATTCCTTCTTCGTATTATGTACGTAACTAATGAAAACATGGCGCGAGAATGGAACGCAATTACTTTGCCTTTAATGACGTCAGTATTCCGATCTTGTTTTTCACTTACCGTATTTCATATTAAGCATTAAAATATGTCGGACAAAGTAACCCGAAAAGATGGATAATTAATTATTGAACCTGAAAAAGCATACGTGAACTGTGACTAATTTTCTCTCGTTATATTATATTCTCGGTATCTGATGGCCCGCGCATAGAGTTTAGTCACGTTATATGTATATATACTCTCGTTGTTTTCCCCGTAGAATTCGAACGAAATCTACAAATGAGGACGGAATATGATATTTCGCTTAATAGAAGACCGCAAACTGTTTCATACGCGACGTTTCTTCTCGGTCGACAGCTGAAACGTCGTGACGTCAGACGACCCGCTACCTTCGAACCTCTGCCAGTGTGATCGAACCACTAGGCTCTGCCGAAAGGCGGCTACTCTCGAGTCGTGGTGGGGTTAACATCTGCTCTTAGCATGATTGCCATGTATTGATGCGAGCCGAGGGCTTATGGTATATCTACTAGTCGGCTATACGTACAGCGACGCGAATGTATATTAAGGCACCGCGACTTCGGTGCGGCTTAAGTACGTCGAATTATTAAATTAACGCTGTACGTGAGATATCGCGTTAATTTTAGAATCGTCGTAATTGTTTAAGATTCTACAATTGTATACCGCGAATCTTTATTTTTTTTTATCTCTTTCTTCGATCTTATCGTGAATCATCGTCATATGGCAGGCCATTTTATTTCTTCATTTTTTTTTTTTATATTTCATTCAATTTTCAACAACGTCACCGTCACTCCGATGCGTACGTGACGATAATAACAAGATCCGCGTTGTTTCCAACGATAATTTTTATTCTGACGTATGTTTCTTTTCTCACTAATAACAACCTGACACTGACTTTATATCGAGATGTTTACCGATCCGATGTTCAGAATCTTCGTTAATCGATTAATAAGACGAGAAACAAAAAAAAATGACGAAGAAGGTAAAAGACGAAATGTTTGAATAAAAAAAAAAAAAAAATTGCAGTCTTCGCTTATTGCGGACTCCGGAGAAAGTCGTCGGAATAGTCACGGCCTATTTAACAGCAACAGCGCCGCGCGGGGTCTGTGTAACCATACTATAGACACTAATACCCTACCTCAGAGTCACAAGTCACAAGCGTCCGCGCTCTCTAAATCTCAGAAAAAAAAGAGAAAAAAAAATCGCTCAAAATTACGATTATAGTATTTCGCATCATTATTATTTTTATATTGTTTAACGTTAATTTTTCACGTCGCGTTAATATACCTTCCCGCGAAACTCTACTACCCCGCGATCCCCCTCCTCGCTATCGTGAAAAGACAAATCGTTACCTGACTAGAATATCTGCGGGGGTAGTGTGTAACTCTAGGGTGGCGAGTGGAGGCGGGGCTTCATGTTGTGATCAATACTATAGATCGAAGTCGAAATGTTTGTAATCGAGTGAGCTGGCGTCATAGAATCTCGTCTACGTACGTGTATATGACTATAATATAACCTTGAGTGAATGAAATTGAAAGAATTTTTCTTTAGCATCGTTGTTCATACACAGGGGGTGAAATTACTGGTATCAACTGACTCGCGTATGCATATAGCGCAACAACAATCGAATATAAGAGCGAGTTGAAGTTAACTAACGGGTTGTGCGGCGCTGGGCTGCGAACGGTACCGCGTCCCACATGGAAACTAGTATTACTGGCATAAACGCGTACCTGTACCAGGTATATTGTAACGTGACGAGTCAAGTGCTTGTCGCGTCTTAGTCAGGAGAGCCGTGTTCCATTGTGGGAATGGTGAATTTCTAATCCCGATATTATGTTCCTTGTATACTCAGACTATGTTCTATAAATCGAAATCGCACGATTATTAAACCTGTTACAATCAAACTGCACCGTGTCCAGACACACACACGAGCGTTAATATATTATTTATATGTATACCAAATGTAACGGCCTTGCCAATGTCCTTGCCTCGAGCAGTTCCTTGTAGCCAGTGGAAATAAAAAGAGGAAAAGAAACGTACCCAAGGGAACTAGCGGATTTAGTTTGTTATGATTTGATTCGATTTGGATTTTGATAATAATTATAGTTTATTATTATTTGTTCGGTTTTTTTTTTTTTTTTATCGTCGATTCTTTCGTTGCGTGCCTTATAGAAAGCTTCAACCTAGACTGCTATTACGCGATTCAACAATTTATACGTCATCGATCGTTTTAATACTCTACGATATTATATACCTATATACGTGAGGTTTTTACCACCGCAAGTTTTCCGAAACAAATTTTCCTCTTCTTTTATTCACGAAAAACGTATGGATGGATTAATGGTGGGGAGGGGATACAGGCAGAGAGAGCTGAACTGTCCTAGACTGCGGAGACACGCCGCTGGAGTCTCTTTGTAGGTACTTTTAGTACAGTACGTGCCGCGTACTATATGCTACTGTACTCTGACTATTTCCGTTAGTTAGTCTATCTTCCCCACTATGTATACCGGACTTATTTTCTCGGTTCTTCTATTTTTTCTTTCTCTCTTCCTCTTCTCTGTATCGCTCTCTCTCTCTCTCTCTCTCTCGCGACTCTTAAACTTCTGTTTTGTTCCGTTTTCAATCCGTCTACAGAGCGGTATCTCCGTTATATATACACACACAGAGAGAGAGAGGCCTGGACGGGTATACGGAGTAATATTAAGAAACTTGTCCTTGAGCGATTGTTACTTTGGTTTGGTTTTGTTTAGCGGAATTGCGTTTAAACTTATGTTCACTAAAACCGCAAGAATTCTTTATCATCAACATCCATTCAGTGGGTATAATTTAGGCGATATCATCAGACGATGTTTTTGTGTTTGAATCGTGTTGAACAAGTAAAAAAAAAATCAAACAAAACAAACTATCATGCTATACACATATTATTATCTGAAAAATATCTACGACCGAGCAATGTCCTTTTAATTTTTCTACATCTTTTTTTTTCTTGTTCCCACTTCGAACGTGCAGTGTTCAGTCGCATATAACCTTGCACCGTGTGGGTTTACAGTGGGGGAATAATTCGAGCGGTTATTTATAACTTATTAATTTCGTGTATAGAGTTTTATATATAGAAATCTGTATGATTCTATATATGATCTACGTTTGCGACATATTCCGGATCTAATTATAACGTGTTTTCAAACAAACTGTATACATGATACATCGATACCGAAACACCAGTGTGTGTGTGTGTATGTTTAACTGTAAAACTATTCGGTAATTCTTTTTTTTTTTTCTTCTTTGATACATTCCATCCAAGGTCTTTTGAGGCGCTCGTGACCAGCGAGGATCCTACCTCCTTCTCGGGTATAGGTGGAGAGGGTTTTATACTTTCCATTTCGATTTGCGCAACGCATAAATCCCTCTCCAATTCGTACACACCTCTTATCTATTTATCTGTAATCTAAAAGTATGCCGTAAGGTGTTGAGATATGAGTCACAATTGTGTTCATTTTAATTCCTTTGATTTATTTCAATTTTTTTCGTGTTTATTTAGTTCCTTTCCGAAAGACTTCCGGTCATTTTATGTATACATGAGACTGAAGGTCTTTTTTTGATCCGGTATAATCACAAATTGCACAAATCAAATCGTACTTTTGTCCTCGGGAGAATCTATGTGATGGTTATTAAAATGGGATATACATATGTATATGTGTGTGTGTGTGTTGTAAATAACACAGTTTACACAAGTGAACGTCACTGTGGTTTAGTCTAGTGTAGTGTACCGCTAACTCTTTGCGCAGTGGTTAGGTAACTTGTCTCAGAATTTTTCGCTCTCAGAGAAAGTTAACCACTTCTGTGTCCGTCCGATCTCTAGTTTTAATAGTAGCCTTGGGAATCTACTATATATACATACATACATACTATGGCGCATAAAACTTAACAGATACTTGCGTACCGCTGTTACACACCAGACAACACTGTCTTAATATAAGAATATAGAGATATAAGGTGAAAATCAAACAAGATTGTTACCCTTATCGATTGTAATTATAAATATGGTTCAAGCGCGTAAGACTGCCGTCCCGCGATCCATACAGTCCCACATTTTATATAGGCCGATCGTTATCCTTAGTTTGTGCCGCCGCGGTATAACGAATCCAAAGTTTACAAACTTGAAGATTCTTTTTTTGGTATATTTCTACAGTACACCTATAGCCTACAATTTTCCGTTTACCTACGCTACCTCATCGTGGGCAGCGACGGTTTATAACGGGTCACTGTGATGGCGAATACCTGGGCATAGCACAGAGCTCACCTCCACTCTACTATACTCTGCCTGAGAGCATGGGTATCGGGTATGTTCTACGCCATGTATATAGGAATCTGGAGAAAAATCGATCGAATCCTTTAACCAAGCTTCACGGACTTGGTGCTCGCTCGTTTTGTTGTTTGATCGATTTTTTCGAATCTTATTCACAACCCTTGCGTTTCTGTGTGTGTATGTGTGTGTGTGTGTGTGTGTACGACCCTTCGCCAGACACTATGAGAATAAAACTCGGTATGGTTACCTCGTGACATTTTGATTTAGACCAAAATTTTGGGAAACGTCGTGTGGAACATTTTCCAACAAATTCATGAAACGTGGACAACAAATGTCTCACTTGTTGACATATCTAGATGTTGTTTCAACTCTCGAGGACTTTTAGGTCTCTGCTGTCTCAGTTTTTACACTTAACAATTTTTTTTTTTTTTTTATCTCTTTACAATTTATTACCTTCTCCAAAATTTGTTCATAGCTTCACAATATTGTGCACTACGTCACATACTGTTTTGTTTTTCAGAAAAAAATATTTATTGTTCAAGAAAGAGACCAACTGTTCTATAATGTTAAAGTTGCAGTTAATCAAAATTATGGTATAGTATAGGTAGTAGATCCAGTCCGGAGATATTAGCGAAAAACCACGTTTCGTGAAATTGTTTAAAAATAGTTTGTTTTATTTTCTCCAAAATCATTCTACATGAGTTGTTTTCCAGTGAAACACAATGTTTCCTCAAATTTTGGTCACGATAGAAAAGGTTAAGGTCGAATTTACCGTTTTTTTTTGTTTTTTTTATTGTTTCTGTCGATTTGACGTTGAATTACCCATAGGTATTAATCTCTACGCGGTTTAGGAGCGTAGGCCCTTTTTTTCTAAGAGCCAAATGATGAGTAGACTACGTACGTTTACTATACTATAGCTATACCGTGTGATCTATTTTTGACTACCAAACGAGGGTCACAACAATTTTTAACATCAGCTTCAGCTTTAGCTTCAGTTCTCTCTCTCTCGCGCTCTTGTGCCCCCGACGCTTATGTTAGAGCTGCAGTAAGCACCTACGGTACAGTTATAACGCGGGGAAGTCACTTCCGACTTCTCCCAACGTCACATCCTCCCAGAGGCTCGCGTAACTGGCCGCGAGACTGAAATTTACCGTTAAAAAAAAAGTATCAAACTAATTGACATATCAAATTGATTATTAATTGTGTGTTTATTTTTCGTTTGTTACAGACGCTAAGATGCGACTCGAAGAAGATCTCGTAATTAGAAGAAGTCGTCCGACAATGATATCCGCAAAGTACAGAGCGAGGGAAGAACGTCGTCGTTTGTTGAAAATATCGGCTGGTAAACTCAGACGTATCGAAGACCCGGAGGCTAGTCTTTGCAGATCGGTCCTGATAAACAACGCGGTGAGGAGATTGCACAGGGAGAATCGTGACGAAAAATCATCGAGGAGTTACGGATTGTCAGTCAGCTACATCGACGATTCGTCTAAGGAGAATAGTTTGAACGTTAATATGAGTGTGGACATTAGTAATACCGCCGAGAGTGATTTAATACAGAGGAAAAGATTGGGAGACACGGACAGTATTTTGGAAAATTCATCGAGCCCCAAAAAACAGAGACACATCGACGATATAGATTTTCAGGACGACGTTTTCAGCGATTTTTACATACTACCACCGACACCGAGGCTCTTATCTCACATCGATGACGTAGTCGCGAATCACATCGACAGTACGGAGATTGCGATAAACGCTATGGAGGTTGTTGAGAATCGTTTGAACCTGAATATCGACGCATTGAACGCGACGAACAAGGGTCTGAGGCTCAGTTCATCGTCGTCTAGCGTGGACAGTGCTGGTAGCCTATTTTTGAACGATATTACGGACAGTGGATTGACATGTAGTGATAATACGTTGCGGACCTCGTCTTCTTGTGGATCTGACAGTAGCAGATTGTTTTCGTCTAACGAATCCGTGATTATGGACGTTACGGACAGTCACGACGTATCGGACACCGATAGGATCTCGGAATTCTCAAGGTACTCGGAATCTACGAAAACCCTCGAGGAGAGACTCGTCGATTTTCAATCATTGGACGAACATTATGATCTATCGAAATTTGAACGGAACAACAATCAAACTTGCGGACGAGCCTTTCACGATATTCAAACATTTCATAGTCTCGTACCAGGATTAGAAACATAGATAAAATACATATGTACATACATACTAAATATTTTACAATAAATATATATATATAAATATATATATATATGTATCGGATGTATAGATAATTTTTTTTTTTTTTTTTATTCAAATGAATCTGCAATTCGTATTGTACCAAAGAGGTTGTGTTTTCGCTCTTTTTAAACTATTATTGTTATTCATTTGTCAAGGAATATAAAAAAAAAGTCAAAGCTCATTAAGTTTGAGTGAACGTATGTATAACATGAACGTGCACAAATGAGAAGAAATTATGTAAATTTCCTTCAACGCGTGGAAAACAAAATACACACACTGTGTTATGAAAAAAAAAGGAAATAGCGGGTTATCCCCCCCGCCCCGCGCGCCATTATTTCGTTGCGAAATGTCACCTCTTTGGTATGACAATGCATATATATACATATTGGTTAGTAATAATTTTGAAGGAGAAAAAGAGAAAAAGAAATGTTGACACAAGACAAACAAAAAAATGTATATTAGATATAATATTATTATTATCATTATATGTATGTTATAAATAATAGGTTTTAAGCAATGAAGTGAAAATGGCAGAATGAATGCTGATCATTATATATACACATAAATATATTAAATTTGAATATAAATTTATAGTATGTATGTATATATGTATGTGGATACGTATAATATACATATACATAGGTACTATAACGCGCTTTTTAATTTTGAATGATTCAATGATTATGATTTTACTATATTTAGGTTTATAATTTTTAATATTGTTGTCTCTGTATTGTTCCATTAATTTTAAAGTTCATTATTATCATTATTATTATCATTATTATTATTATTATTATTATTATTATTATTATAGTTTGTCTAAACGGTATTTTACATTTATATAGGTAATATACATTTATTTAAAAAAGGAAAAAAAATTTACCCATTCTTATGTTATACGCATACCTATATCTATCTATAATATCCAATATTATAAATACGTGAGATTATTTCATTTCGTTTGTTTTTTTTTTCTTTAATATTACACTTGAATGTCCGATCATTTCAATTATTCAAACTCATTTTTTGTATGTGTATACACTTTCCTTATTCTGTTACTATGTTTTTTTGTTTCTCTTTCTTGTAACGGTACGTACGTACATACAGATATTCTCTCATATCTAAATTCAAAAGAGAACATCAAACAAAATTCATTTTGATTTGAGATTAAATATTTTGTACTTAAGAGTGAAAAAAAAAAAATAATAATAAGTTGAAGACAAAACAAAAATTCGGTCAACTATGTATCTGTATATGTATATATATTAACATATTACATATATATAGTACATACATATTATATGTGTGTATGTATATATAAGAAAATTGTTTATCGCTGCTATTATCATGAAATATTATGATTATTATTATTAATACTATTATTTTTTAATAAACTCTCTGTATTTGTGTGAATAATTGTTTTCACATAACTATATCGATACAGAGAGAAAACTATAATGCACCAATAATAATTAAATATTCTATACTTCCTGCTCTAATGTTATAATTTTATAGTAATCGGGGCATTGAAAGGAAAAAAAAAGAGAAAGAAAAGAAGAGAGTTCGCCTCTGCTGATTGTCAATTTTTGGTTTATTATATTTTTATTCGAAGCAATACGATTGAATTTATGTGAAACAGACTTTTTTTTTTTCATTTCGTCAACATACTTATTTCTTTCTACTAAATTTCGACATTGACCAAAGTGAGCAGTATCTAAATTAGAATTCCAAGCTTCCATATAGTGCCCGGGCTGTGGTTAGCATGGCTTTGATACGCCAAGTTTCGTTTGAATATGAAAAAAAAATAATAATAACAAAAAAATATAGATAAATTTAAGAAATAAGAAAATGAATTAAAAAAAAAAACAAAAAAATGACGATTTCAATGATCAATAAAACGAGGTGTAAATTTTGTAAAATTATATGAAAAAACAAAACAAAATAACAAGAATAAGAAAAAGAAAACGTGGCCCAATATTATATGTAAATAGCTACATTAGCCCATTATGTTATAAGTAGTTATGTATAAAAATTTCGTACGTTGTGTAAGTTATAGTACTATAGTTACATAAAATCAGTTACCAATTATACGAGAGAAAAAGTAAAAATGAAAACAAAAAAATAAAAAATGAAAATAAATCTTAAAAAAAAATAAAAAATATGTGGTTCAATACTTCAATGCATCTTTCCCTCTGGATTATATGACAGCCACATATTTATGTGTCCAGTACTTTAATAAATGAATTCTAATGAGAAATTACTCATAGACGATAAAAAATTACAATTATAAACGAATAAAACGAAATTTGAATTTCATTCCTGTAATGCAGAAAATATTTTGTGAGGTTCTTCTTTTCTTTATTTAGTTCATTTAGTTCTATGAAAATGGAAAGTTTTAATCCTGAGATATATTGATAATTTGAAAGTAATGATGTATTTTTTTTTTTTTTTTTTATTAACTCGGGAAAACTACACCAGCGCTCTCTGCTGGTATTGGATCATAATTCTCGAAACTCAAAGCATGGGTTGTTTCCATCAAGAGACACACGCTGAAACACTGAAATACTATTGGTCCTTTCCCTGAGATCCAACTAATCCTGTCGCTGTGTCCGAGCGTGTTGTACAGGCACAGCGACATAATTGGTCGGATCTAATGGAAAGGACCAATGGTATCACAGTGTCTCAGCGTGTGGTTCTTGACCCATGATGGTGGCTATGGACATGCAGTGTTGCCAACTTGGCGATTTTGGCGCCAGATCTGGAGATTTTGAAAGTCCTTTGACGCAAAATTTTTGGATTTTGCGACGAGTCTCAATCCTAACGATTTTGTGAACATGATTTACCGGTATTTCTGGATTTTGGAAAAATCTGTTGAATTCAGGGGCGATTAAAACTTTGTTCAAAATTTTTACCTCAAGAATCATGCACTTTTATTGTAGTTATTTTGAAACTTGAGGCTGAAGACTTGAATGTGAATTCTGATTAATCGAGACAGTTCTAAATTTTGAATAGACATAGTTGATTTGTTGACTTTTTCGATTTTTAATTAATAATTTAAATACTTTTGTCTAGACTCAGTGTAATTCGATTTTTAACTATTTGATTAATAGACCATTACACTCAGAATTTTACTTCAGTTTAGAGACTGAAAGACTCTCACCAATGTACACACACACACACACATTTTAAATGATGATATGCGTACGGAGTGAAATCAGAAATAAATTCGACTATACATACATAGAATTCTGAAAATCAGAGGCGTACTTGAAGATTATTCACAATTCTAATTTGTGAAACAATCGCCGGGGTCCAGAGCAAATGATTGCCAAAGGAGAATCGCATCTTATCCCTGCGTCTATTTCGACTACAACGAGACTGGCAACAGAGGAAAGGACGAGATCGATGGCGACTCCGCTGGCATCGTGGAACAGCAAAGTAGATTCAAGTTCAACGATGTAAGGAGACCGAAGAGGGACGATATGCTCGAATATCAAAATTCTGGGTCACGTAATTCTGTCACACGAAGTTATATTCCTGGCAACCGAATCGTCAGAGTATTCTTACATAAATGTTACAGAGAAATCGAGTCTGCGAGATAAAGATATCCTCATGTCTGTAAACGAACAGATTAGCGTTCACGTCTTCGAAAATCCCGTTGATCAATTTTTACATCCGCAATCACAGCTCGCATAACGAAAATTACGCGAAGCAGCTATGAACAAACGTGCCTAGACAATTTTTAAGGGTGCGTAAATAATTATTGAACTGAGCGACTACGCAACGAAAAATATCAATTTGTATGAAAATACATGTAACGTAGAAATAATTGATAAATGCATCGAAATGATTGTAATAACTTTGGATTTTTCTTATCAATTTCATTTATTGGAAAGATGTTTACCAATTTCATGAAATTAATTGACGGAATTATCCCTGTTTCTGCGCAAGTTCCCTTGCCTTGGCCTTCTCCAATTTAGCAATCCTGGCTGCAGATTTACTTCCGAGAAGACCACCGCCCCAGTGACGTCTGATCTCGTCGTGACGATCGTTAAAGTTGGTCTTGATAGCTTCGACGACCTTTGTGAAGTTGGCACGGTCTCCAGAGTCGACCTGATGGATACAAAAATTCAAAGTCATCGATAAACGAAGATCAATCGGTTGCAGAAGCCTGTTAAATATCTCGAGATAATATTTTACCTGTGCAAGAGCGACGGCGCTGCAGGTCTTGCGTCTAACGAGAGCTCCCAGACGTGATTTTCCCTTAACGATGCAGTATGGTACTCCCATCTTACGGCAGAGCGCGGGAAGGAAGAGAACGACCTGTAATAAGAAGCGAGAGTTTGATCATAAATTGCGCAGAAGTATTTAAAACTGAACTAAACCATCGAAGTACATATAACATGGTGGCGACAATTTCAATAACGTGAAATTCCTATTTCCTGCTAAAAATGCATTATCCAAACTCGGAGTCAACAATCATCCACTGGATAAAACAAGTTGTTATGACCTCAGGTGAAGAAATTCTATGATTGTGTATTTCTTTTTCATCAATATTCTTAAATCTAGTGGATTAAGTAATAATTACCTCAATGGGGTCAACGTCGTGAGCGATGACAACGAGCTGTGCCTTCTTTTGTTCCACTAGAGTGGTGACAGTGTTCGTCCCGCTGCGGAGTTGGTTGGGCCTCTTGGTGGGCGTATCCTCCTTCTTGGCGGCCTTCTCCTCAGCTCTAGCCTTCAGCCTGAGCTTCTTGGCGATCGCGCTCTCGGGACGATACTTCTCCAGGATTTTGAAGAGCTGTGTAGCTGACAAGACATCAAAAATCTACAGTCTAAGAGGCTTCAAACGTGTAAACGACAGCATTTCTCACACATAAACGAGTGCCAGAGGTCGATTGACGAACACAAACTCACCGGTCTGCTTGTCCAATGTTTGAGTGAACTGGTTGATTGGCGGAGGGACCTTCAGCCTCTTCTGGAGGACGGCCCTCTGCCGCTGGATGCGGATGTACTTGGGCCATTTAACGAAACGGCTGAGGTCACGTTCAGGCTGGATGTCCTGGCCTGTAATCGTTGATTGGGGTAAATATTTCAGTCAAGTGTCAAAGTTGGTTGGTTATTCGACGATTTATTTACCGATTCCAAAGTTGCGGGTTCGTTTTTCAAACAGCGGGTTCGTGAGTTTTTTCTGTTCGACCTTCTTGACGGCCAGGGGAGCCGCGGCCACCTTCTTGCCTACCTTCTTCTTGGGCTAGGAGGACATACAACATGATTATCATTAAAGACGACATCGCGATATGTCCGTTGGGGTGGACGGAGCGCGATCGCGACGATTTATAACCTTAAATATTATTATGATCAATGAGAGGGTTTGGACGCGAGATATAGCGGTTTTGGGGTAGTTAATTGATCTCACCTTCTTTTGAACCATATTTTTATACACTAATTACTCGATGCACTTCAATATTACTGGATTCAAACCAGTCCACGATTCGATTCAGCAGGCACGGCCGCTGGACACATAAAGAAAGCAGAACAGCGCAAATGTCGCGCAGTCGACACAAACGCGGACAACTATAACACGCTCTCTGATTCGACGGGGTACACTCGTCCAGTTGAAAGTCATTGGCGAAGTGAGTCGCGGGAGAATTTGAAAGATGATTATAGCACAGAAGTCGATCCTCTGAAGATGAACAAAGAATTGTTCTCCGAACATAATAGTAGTCCAGTCAAATAGGCCGGAACTGAAAAATAATAGTACCCTGTGTATCAAGGGCGCAAAGAACTATTTTTCGAGTGTGCTGTAATCGCACTCGCCAAAAAAAGCCTTGCGCCTGTGATGTACAGAATTATTTTGCAGAAATGCCACTTTTTTATACCTCTTGAGCGGGTGCAAAGCAGATCTTTCCGGCCCTTAGGCGGAAAATGCCTGTTTTGTGCCCGCTCAAGAGGTATTAAATAGTTATTTGTGTATCAAGGGCCGGAAAGTACTATTTTTCCGAGTGTGCCTTTTGACGACTTTCGACCCACGTTTCAGGGGCGAAATACGGTCATTTTATCGTAGTCGGGTGAAAAATGTATTTTTCAAAATGAATGTATTTTTCACCCGACTACGACAAAATTACCGTATTTCGCCCCTGAAACGCGGGTAGAAAGTCGTCAATTTTGGACCAGAGGGAAGAAAAGTCGATTGCCGGGCAAAAAAGTAGATTGCCCGGCAAAAAAGTAAATAGTCGGGCAATTTACTTTTCTGCCCGGTTAATCACTTCTCTTCCTTCTGGTCAAAAATTGACTACCCACTTTCCACTCGCGTTACAGCGACGGAATAAGGTCATTTTATGGAAGTCGGGTGAAAAATAGCATATGCCACACGGGAGGAGCGTAATTTGCACCACGTGTTCGTGCTACCCTCGCTGCACTCGCTTCGCTCGTGCCTCGGGCAGCAAACCTCGCACTCGGCGAAAATCACGCTCTTTCCTCCCTTGTAGCATAATATACTATTCTACCACACATGCATTGAAAACTCGGGTCTTCTGCCCTTCTTAACGGGGCGGGGGTCACAATTTTTTGACCGGGGAAATAAACCGGGAAAAAACTTTCCAGCGGGAAAAAAAAAACTTTGGCCGGAGGGAAAAAAAACTCTCGTAACCATAGTAACGGTGAAATAAACCAAGAAAGTGCTGCCCCTGGTGGAGAACACCGTTCTCATGGTTCTAACCTCACTTTCGCTCGTTTTTGATACATATGTGGTGGAAAATAGGCATTTTATAGAACTCGTCTTCACTCTTGGGCTGTAAAATCGGCGCTTGACAAAAAAAGCTTGCTACCTTCCCTTTGTGCATAACATACTATTCTCACACCCGGTTGCAAAATGCCACTTTTCTCACACTCGGTCGCAAAATTTCACTTTTCATACCTCTTGAGCGGGCGGAAAACGTCTTTTTATAAGTTGCTGATAAAAAATATCCCTACGAAATGTCATTAATCAATGAATCGCTGACAAACGTCCGGATTAGTCCACGATTCACCAACAAACGACCGATAAACGATTAAAATCATAATTAATCCAATCGGGTCAGGTGAGGGGCTAACTATAGGCAGTTCTTTTCTTTGAAGATATACCTATGTCTCCTTCTACTCCATCCTCCTACTCCATGGATGAGATCATCCGCGATCTAGTAACGTTTTAGTAACTAGGGATGGCAAGCCTTGATTCAACACAAATAGCAGATTGCAGAAACATGGCGGCCCTCAAAGAAGTAGTGTCATTATATCAAACTTTGAAGCACGAATGGACGAAAAAACCGTGCAATTTACAACAATGCGGTCAAATTTTAAACAAATTAAAGGTAAAACATCATCTCGTATTATTTCTCTAAACATTTTGTGATTATGGGGCTAATATAACCTATATCTCACGACTGTGTGTCAAAGTGTACAATCATCCTGTTTGCTTCTCCTCAGTCACAAAGTCAAATTTATCTTAAGTCTACAAAAAATTCACCTCAAATAACATTCCTCGAGTTTATTTCATTCTTGAACCATGTATACTCATTCGAATACGACTTTAATTCGATATCATTATTTGTATTCAGATTGGATTGACGCAGTTGATGTTTCTGCCCACCTCGAACAGCAGCGCTTCTAAAAAAGAGCTGCTCATCGCCCGTGAGTCTCTTGAATCATTGTAACACTATCCAAAATTACGAAAATCCCTATAATTTTCTTGTTGTGTCGATTTCCAGGTGATATTCTCGAGATTGGAGCGCAATGGAGCATAGCAACGGAGGATATACCGTCCTTTGAGCGCTACATGGCTCAACTGAAGTGTTATTACTTCGACTACAAGCTTGAGCTAGAAGAATCTGCGTACAAATATCAGCTCTTGGGATTGAACCTTTTGTTTCTGTTGTCGCAAAATAGAGTGGCCGAATTTCACACAGAATTGGAGCTCCTGCCTTCCGATCAGATACAGTCGGACGTTTACATCAGGCATCCTCTGAGTCTTGAGCAATATCTGATGGAGGGATCGTACAACAAGATATTCTTAGCCAAGGGAAACGTTCCCGCTGCATCGTACAACTTTTTCATCGATATTCTGCTCAATACAATCAGAGACGAGATCGGTACTTGCATGGAAAATGCTTATGATAAAATATCAGTCAAGGATGCTCTGAGGATGTTGAACCTCACAACGGAAAAGGAGATCAAGACCTTTGCAACAAAGAAAAATTGGACCCTGGGAAAAGACGGATACTTTCACTTCGGCATACCCAATGAAAAGAAAACTGAGGAACCTATTCCTAGCACCGACTTAGCCACTTTGGCTATCGACTATGCGAGAGAGTTGGAAATGATTGTGTAAATTCAAGGAGCAAGGCCCCGAGGGGTCCACGCTTTGATCATTACTTTACTTAATATACTTGAAATTTGTATTTAAGATTGATATAAAAAAGAATTACTATAAAAATGAGTCGGTTTCTTTTCATTGAAAAATTCAGAAAAACCCCGTACGAATATAAACAACGCCTCGAGGTGCAATGATCAACGAATTTCAAAATTAATTAATTCAACGTTTTCGATCGAGTAAACGTATGTTTTTGTTATTTTTAAAAACTTGGAAAATATTGAGCTTTTATAATAATGATCATGAAAAAAAAATTGTTGTTCGGCGATTTGATTAAAAAAAAAAAAAAAAGATGGTGCAAACTATGGCCAGTTTATAACGCTTATAAAAAAACGAAATTCAAAATGCGCCTTCTTTTTTTGGGAGCAAACCACATATGCATTGAAAGCTCTTCTTCAATATACAATTTTTATTGTTACAATATTTCGTTAATCGTATCGTTCTAACTAATGGCAATTTTTGTAAAGTACGAATTGTAGACATTGGATATAATTCAATGATCAAATTTTTTAAGTTAAAAAACCAGGATGGGTTCAAATCCAAGGAAGAAGAAGAAGGATAAGGATGTGTGATTTTAGGTCCTCTAGTATCCATTGTGAGTACTAGAAGACCGTGTGCACCACATGAATCGTGCTTTCGAGTACCGACGTACGCCAGCAGGTGGCGCTGACGTTAATAAATAGTGTCGAAAAATATGGAGCAAAGAAAAATGGCAATAAATGACAATATCAATCAATGTTTACCGTTCTAATATTTACTTACAAATGATTTGACGAATTCATAATGGAGTAATAAAAAACACAAAAAAAAAACGTCTATACCTTCGATAATCGCGTCTATAGACACGATAACCATAAACGATAAATTTAGTTGATGTTTTTTTCCGCTCGTATTACGGTCACAGTGAGTGTAGCTCGTTAGTTGAAATAGAGAATATAATAATCGTCGTAATTCCTCTAAGCGCCATGACCAAAAAAGTCTCCTAACAACATCGTAAAGTTCGTGTGGGGTCGAAGTTCCGGGCTTAAACTCCGTGTCAAGACTTGATCCGATCAACCACACACTTAGCCTAAAAAAATAATTACACACCTTCGAAATGGACATCGACGAATGTTCTGGCGGCGATTCTATAGAGGAGGAAGAAGAGGAGGAGGAGGATTCTAACCACACAAACACCAGCAGTAGCTCCAGCACCTCGAGCACTCAGGACACAGAAAATGACAGCGGCGAGGAACGATGCACCAGCGCATCGGAGAGTCGAACCTCCGCCGAGGACAACGAAAACTCCGAAGAGGCTGTTGTGAGTTTTTCAAGCGGATCAAACTGATCGTTCAGCTTATTTACGGCATCGATGTCATTGAGCATTTTCCCGATTATCGACGGTTCTTTTTTTTTAGAGATGGGAGACCTGCGTGGCTATGGGAACGAGAGTCAAGCTGCCGCAAGGACTGTGCGAGCATCTGACTATTTTTCAAGAATTCTTCGACTATTCTAGAATATGGAACGAGAATCTGAGCGAATCTGATAGGGAATGTTTGTCTCGATTTCTGCCCACTTTTCCCGACGACTGTGACCAGGAACTCGAGCGCGAGAAAACTCTCCGCATGCTTTTCAACAGGGAAAATACTAGGTAAGGGAAAAATTTCACTGCGCAATGATTTTCTACGGTATTAATGAACGATTGGTGATTTTTATTCAGGTACGGAGTAGCTGCGCTTGACGCATTCCACAATCACGTATCCGCAGGGCATTACAGACCGGATATAAGGAGAATGCGAAGTTTAGTGAAGAAGGCGCAACAGAGACGATTGGTATATGAGGAAAAAAAACGATCCTACGATCTTGCAGGGCAATTGCTTAAGTCCAGGGAATCGTTGCTGTCGAATGCTTACAAGCAGGGCTTCAGCCAACCCACGCATCGGATATCAAAGTTACATTGGCACAAGCCGAGGCCTGCGATGGGTGAGGAATTTCACGGGAATCATTCCGTAGACAATGAGTAAAAATCCTGTCATTTTTCAGTCGAGGAGAGAACGAGACAGCGATACCTGGAGGAATTGAGTGCCCTGAGAGCGGAGCTTGGAGTTAACATGAGGGCGACGGTCGAAAGTTCTTCGGAGGACGAGGAGCACTACTCGCAACAATTGATTAATAATAAGAAAAAGAAGAAGCGATTGGCGATGGCCTTCCAAGCCACGCCGGCAAAGGTTCTTCAAGCTAATGACGAGGATGCCGTGAGACCCGTTTCCTCTACCTTCCATCAATCCAAGTTCGGTCTCGCTATAGAAAATCAGGGACTGTCGCTGATAGGCTACGAACAGTCCGATGACGCGTATCGCGCGATGTTAGCCGACCATAAGAAGAGACGAGCTCGAAAGGACGTAGGTTTGATGATCTGCCGACAATGAAGTCGCGATTCTACCGACGAAATAATTCATTTTCGTGTTTCAGAATCATCCAGAGCTGAATACTCAGGGCATTTCGCTGGCTGAATTGTCACGTCGTGCTCAGATTGGACATAAGCACAAGTTACCGTTGAACAGTGCTGTTCGTCCAGTCGTTGTTAAAAAACGTATCAAACTAGAACAACCGTCTTCGGGTCCACCTGTGTCGATTAAATCCGTTCAGAATAATTCTGTGAAACCGGAGAGCGATAATAGCGATTATTCTCACACGGTTGATAACGATCATCGGCAAATGATGCCTGCTATAGAATCGAGTGTTCCTTTAAGCAACGTCAAGACGGAACCCATAGACACTTACGAAACACAAATAGCAACGAAGAAGAAAATTTTCTCTAACTCGTACGTATCTACGACGGAATATTTTTCTCAGTATTGAACTAGATGATATCATTTCTATTCCCATTTCAGGAGCCCAGGATTATCAAATTCCAGCGGAGGAATGGTGGCGCCGATGCCTGTGATCAAAACAGAGGTAGAAGATCTTGACTACGAGTCAGAGATCAAAACAGAGGTCAATGTGAAAGCTGGCGATGAGGTAGAGGAAAACTACTTCCGATGATCATACATTTATTTAATTGTCTCTCTGATCTTCAAACTTTGTTTGAAATATTGCAGAGGGAAACCGAAGATGATGAAGAGGACGATAAAAAACCGTTGGATCTGGATGGTATAGACATGATGCAGATACCGATTCAGCTAGACAACGGAATGGATCTTCTTGACGACGTCAAGTCAGTATTTTTTCATTTCAATCAACGTTCAGCTCGTGTAATAAAATGAGAAAAATAATTATGATCGAAATTGCAGATGCGGTAGCGACGTAACTCAGGAAGGTGAAGTAAGGGATGGTGACTTGATGCAGGAAACTCATTCCTGTTTCTTTTCTCTATTACGAGACGCTTTTGTATCAAAGGGAGAATATAGAATGAGTACCGCGGAGATGCGAGACGCAGTTACGCAGTGGCAGGGTAATCCTATATCTCCGCTCAACGACTGGTGCGTAATAATCAGAAAGAGTCCTCAAGTGAAAGGAATTATTCAATGATTTTGGATACGACGATTAAAACAATCGCTGAGAACTAGAAAAGGATTCCGTCTCTATTCCAGGTACTCGTCGGCACCATCTTGGCCTTCCCTCGTACCCCTTGCTCTGGGATTTCTTGCGGGAGAGTTAGTCTATTCTACGCAAGAGGCTGACCACCAACAGGAACAGGAGCTCGTTCCCTACTTAGAAAACAAAGGCCGTGGGGTGTATGCGTGGATAGGAGCTGGAAGAGATTCAGACTCTCGTCTCGCAGCCCACTGCGCACGATTTCTTGCCCATAGGTAAGCATTGCAACCAATAATAACTATTCATCATCGAGAGGAAATCGTAATTCACACACATGTATATATTTTGCAGAGATTCACTAGGACCTCCAATCCACGCTATCGCCACAGCGCCTATCGCTGCTAAGCAACAGTTACAGCAACAGCAGCAGCCTGTACAACAACAACAGTCGACTAATAGCAGTAGCAACAGTTGCAGGGATGTGAGTCCGACTGTAGAAACATCCGGAGGTGGAGAAGGGTCTATGGGAACAATGGGTGAATGGGAACCACCCAGAGCTCTGTGGCCAACCGAATGGAAGGTCCGTTCATCGACCGTCGAAGAACGTGAAGAGTTCAGGAGACAGGAACAGCTGCGTTACGCAACCCCGCACAAGGCGTTTACTTATCGAATGCATGGGTACGCCTCTATCGTTGGACCAGTGAAGGGAATCTATTTGCACAACGTCGGTACGTTTTATGCTCCAAAAGTAGCTTTTTGCCTCTTATTTATCGATCGTAATTCAATTTAATCAACGTTTTAGCTTCGGGACTGAACAAACCTCGCGGGCACTCGCTGCTCGTCGCCGACAGACCAAATTTTGTCACGATTTTGGCCTTGGTGAGAGATGCGACAGCGAGATTACCAAACGGCGAAGGAACTCGGGCGGATATTTGCCAGCTGCTCAAAGATTCTCAGTACATCAGAGATCAGGGCGATGCCGAAGGCGGACATGATAAAGAGGGATATTTGCACTCTGTTGTCTCTGGGGCCCTCGATAGACTTCATTACGAGGCAGATCCGTGCGTTAGATACTATCCCAGACGCAAGGAATGGCTTTATTTACACCGAGCGCGTTCAGAGTCTGAATTTGGTAATTACTCGTCAATTTGAACAATAGTTACTCTATTTTGCTGTTATTTAAATATCATCGCATTGTTTCGAATAGAAATGTACCACCAGCAATTACAAGGCGTAGCTAAAAACAAGAAGAATATCGGAGGAGCATCTAGACATAAATCAACTAATCCGATTGGCAAACCGATAAACGGAAATAAGGAACAGCCTTTGATCAAGGAAACGACACCAAAAAGGGAAAAGAAATCTTCGCTGCCACAGCCTAGTCTAGCTAGGTAAAAAGAGCGAGAGCTAAAAATTTTAGAATATTGAGATTCTTTATTCTAATCAATTTTTTTCTAATCCATTTACCAATTACAGAAAGGAAATCCGCAAGGCTGACGAACCTGTAATCGATTCGAACGATCAGTCTGTGCCTGTGGTCGCAGCTGCTGTTTCTGCTCCTTTGAATAACTCCATAGCCGTATCGACTATATCTGTGAATCCGACGCCAGACCCGCCGATAGAGAGGGAAAAATTAGTTACCGTAGAAGTTAAGCCGCAATCGCAATTGAGCGTCCCGCCACAAATGAAAAAAATTGTCACCGGAAAACCGATAGCCGTTACAAAGAGTCACATGACGAACGCTTCTCAGAGTTTGCTACAGTCTAATCAACACTTTCCACATCACCAGATCCAAGTATCCACGTCTGCTGGTCTTCAGACTATTCGTCTATCCGGTCATTCCGTACTCCATTCACAAACCTCGAGTGGTCTACCTATATCGACTAATACTAACACAACGACTAGCTCTAACATCACTACCATACTACCGGGAACTAAGCTGTCGCAACAGCTGCAACAGACAACGACTTCGAATCAAACTGGCAAAAGCATATTGCAGGCCGTTAAACAGCAGCAACAGTTACAATTGCAACAGCAACCGGTACAACAACAAAATCAACAACAGTCGGCGCAACCGCAAACACAGACGCAACAACCGCAGCAACAAATTCAACAGCAGCATGTACTGCCTGGGAAAACTCTGCTCGCTTCGCAAATAAAACTCGTCAGTTCGGGACAGATAAAATCGCTGCTTACGGGGCACGGATTGCAAGGACAAACTATATTTATTAAACAATCTGCAAGTCCGGGGAGTGCGCAACAACAGTTGCAACAGCAGCAGCTGAAGGTAAATTTTCATATCAAGTACTCGAGCTTTCGTTATTCGAGAAAGTGAATTTTCTTTGATCGTTTGTTCCAGCAACAGCAACAACAACTGCAACAGCGTCTTGTTAATAGCCAGCAACAATCGAGTGGAATGCAACGTATAATAGCTCAAATTGGGGGTAAACCGATAGCTGTACAAATACAACAGTCTCCTCATCAGCAACAACAACAACAACAAAAAATACTGGCAAAAGTTTTGACTAGTGCCGGAGGCGGGCAGTTAATATCCGTCGAAAGTCTGTTAGCTCAGAAAGGACTGAAATTAGCAACTGCGACGAGTCACGCGGGAACCATAAATCAAGTTAACAAACAAGGGAAACAAGTTATTCAAGCACAGTATCAGGTCTGTGCCCTTTACACATGCACTCGACAATAACTTATCACCGTTTAGCGACAGAATTATCACAAATTTTGTTTTTTAGGTGGTATCTCAGGCTCAGGCAGCGGTCGCCCAGTCTAAGGTGATAGTGAGCTCGCAGCAGCAACAGCAGCAGTCGCAGACGGTTAGAATGGTGGCTGCGCAGCTGGCTGGAAAACCGATTATGTTGGCTAGTAGTAGTAAAGGCGTAAGCGTCGCTGGGGGCGCGACTGGGGTTGTTTTGAGCAAACAGCAGCAACAACAACAGCCAATAATATTGCCGAGCCAGTTGCTTAACATAAAAACTTTGCACGGATTGAAAGTTATTCCTGCACCTGCTGGGATGAAGACTGGAGCTGTTTATGCTCGTGTTATTGCTCCTTCTGTACAAACATCGACGGCTAATCAACAGCAACAACAGCAACAACAACAGCAGCAACAGCAACAACCGGCAGTTAGAAATCCGTACGGCACACCCCGTCAAGAATAGTTTAATCGAGTTTTCATTGATTATTTTTATGATCATTAGGCAATACGATAATAGCGAAATGATAGAGATTATTAGTGAAAGAGAAAGAGAAAAAGTTATAAGGCAATGTGGAGGATATTGATGACCTATGTATAGTTTAATTATATTCAAGTATGTACACAGATGCGTGTATCCTTGTATCTATGTTCTTCAATTTCGTACCGTACACACCTTTTTTGGGAATGAATATCTCACATTTTTTACTCGTCGAGGGATTTAGAGAATGTCGAGTTTTTCTTTGTATTAAAAAAAGAAAAAGAAAAAGAAAAAATAATGATTTAATGAACTCAAATTGTGTAATAATTTTAACATTAGTTTATAAGGTGAACAAAATTTATCCTATATTCTCTATAACTGTGGTACGGTGTTTATTGACTTGTGTCAGTCGTTTATAAAGTTAACTAATTTCTATAAATTAATAGATCCACGGATAGTTATTACTCTGTACATATCTAATACCAATTAAAATTAATTGCTTCGAATTAGTAGCCACCGTGTGGTCCAAAAATTTCAAAATACCTACATCAATCACCTGTCCATTATATATAACAGAAAGAAAAACACTAAATCATATACGAAAAAAGCAAGTTTTTGCAATTAATACAACTTTTTTTTTATTGAACTATTTTTTTCCTGTAGAATTAGGTTCAAAATTTTCATATTCTTCTCTTTATTACATATTTTTTTTCGTCCGATAAATTCAAATATGTGAATATTTTTTTTCTATTTAATTATAAAGAATACTTTGTTGACTGTTTTGTTCAATTGAAAAAAAAAAAAAAAACAATTTGAATATACTAGATTAATATAAAGAAGTAAGAATCTTTTGATCCAAATTTTGATAATGATTGATCCTCTGAAGCATTCGTCCCGAATTCTGAATCACCTTGTAAGCTCAACTATAATCTGTAACTGAATCGAAAGAAACTTCTTCTGGTCTTACTGCTACTATCATTTTTTTAAATTAGAAGATTCTATCGATAGCATATGATGTAAGAATACAACTCCGAACGTGATATTGATGTAATTTTCTGTTTTAGGAAAAAAGAAGATATTGAGAGGATATCGAATATCAGACAAGTCTTGGTGTTAAACTTTTTATTGATTTAACGTATATTGTTTTTTCAATACAGAAGAAGTTGTTTAATGGTGGGCGGCAGCCTTTCTCATCTGGGTCAAGATGTTTCCAAGCTCTTCACGCTTCCTCTTGGCGCGAATGTGGGTTCCCAACTAGAAAAATCAAAATACGATATCAGAAATCAGTTCACAAAGGCTTTCGCTACGATTAAACCAGTAATAAAACAACAGAAAATACGGAATAAAATTAGGAGCACAAACTCACCCTCCTCTTCAGGAATTTCAGAGCACGCTTGTCCTTGGAAACCTTGAGCAATTCCATGGCGCGCTTTTCGTACGGGGCATGTCCAGTAACCTCACGAATCAAGTCGCGGACGAATTTGCTGTGCTTCGTTTGACGCTGCGATGAAAATAAATCGGAAAAAAAAAACCATTAGAATCAGTAATCGATTCGACAATCTATTATCCGTTTAGAGAGGATCTCTTCCTTGGACGCAGGTGATCCAAGTAAAATTCGTACGTCATTAGAGGTTATGTTCGTTGAATAACTTGACACTTACCCCCTTAAGCCTGGCTGGACGAATGGTGACGGTCTTCTCCTTTTCGGATTTGTTTTTTGCCACGCGAATCTTGGTGGTTTTGTGACCCTTCTTAAGGCCAATGGCCAATTCGTACCTTGGTGCCATCCTATTGTTAAGAACACAAATAGCGGTTATAGGTTATGTCTTACGCTGTGTTGATCACTGACATAGAATATAAGGGTGGATATTATTGTCGGGAAATATTAGTCGATCCCAATTACTGAGACACTTATCAACTACAATATCTGTTCAAATAGGATCGCTGCTAACGGATTATCGAGATATTTTCAGATCCTGTATTCAACGCACCTTAACGACACAGCGACGCACGCTGAAAGAAATGGCAGGCCGGAAGTATCGTGAAATTCCGACGTTCTCTCAACGTCTAATGACCAATCGGAACGCTTCTTGTACACCGAGGTCAAACCGACGCGGGAAATTTGAATTTTCATTACGGAAAATTTGGATTCAACAACATTTATTCATTTTCCAATACAAAATTCTTTGAATATCACGTCGAGGATCTGTTCAGCGCTAACGTGCCCGGTAATCAGGCCGAGCTCTCGCATCGCGTAGCGTATCTCTTGGGCAGCCAGCACGAAATCGCTATCCTCCGTCGTCGAGAGCTCAAAATAATTATTCAAATGCTCCGAACAATTCGTTAAATGTATTCTATGTCGGGTTTGACTGATCGTCGGATTCTCACGCGATGGATTGCCGCATCTGGAATAGAAATTTTTCAACAATTGGTCCATTGGGATTCGATAATAAATCGCACGTTTTGTTTTCCGATTTTATGAACCGAATTCTTACAGATTATTCAAATGGCCAGTTATACGCTCTGCAAATCTATCGAAACCTTCGCTTCTCGCGCATGATACAAAAGTCAATTCGTCATCTCTGAGCAGAGACTCTTGCTCTTGTGGTTCCAACAAGTCGGATTTGTTCAGAACCACCATGCAGTTGTCCCTCAGTCTCTCGTTTTCGATCACCAAATCCCCGAGGCCAAGAATTTCTGCATAGTCTCTGATAAATTCTGGGTACTTTTTACCACTTTTCAGATAGGAGGCGGCGTTGGCTATTAGAATGACGAAATCAGCCCCCTGAGCGTATTTTCTTGCTCTCTGAATTCCCTCAACCTCCACAATGTCCTCGGTTTCTTTTCTCAGACCTGCTGTATCGGCCAGAATGACCGGGTATCCAGAAATGTTTAGAGTCAGTTCCACTATGTCTCTCGTCGTTCCGGCTATGGGAGTGACTATCGCGGCCTCTCTCTGGACGAGATAATTCAACAAACTGCTTTTTCCGACGTTTGGTTCGCCTAAAATCACGGTTCTGACACCCTGACGCAAAATCTCCCCCTTTCTGCTGTCCGAAAGATGGCTTTTTATCTCTTTGTCAAGAAGCCTCAGGGTTTCGTTGCATTTCACTATGACATCAGGCTCTATATTATCGTCCTCGCTAAAGTCGATGTAAGCTTCGACGTGGGCTACGCTGTGCATTAGAATATTTCTCCATTTGTTATAGAGCCTGCTGAGGTTCCCTTCGACTTGTAGGAAGGCTTGTTTTCTCTGAAGCTCCGTTTCCGCGTGTATCAAGTCCGCCAATCCTTCGATCTCCGTTAAATCTAATTTATTGTTGTAGAAAGCGCGTCTTGTGAACTCGCCCGGCGATGCGTGAGAAAATTTCAGCTTGGAGAGCGCCGTTGTCAGAGATGCCAGGATAGCAGAGCCACCGTGGACCTGAAATTCAACGCTGTCCTCTCCGGTGAAAGAATTCGGTCCTGAAATCATGCAACGAGTCAATACATCAATGGGTCATCGGAGGTTCGATGATTTACCTGGGAACCAGAGGCATAGACCTCTGTCTATTACCTCTCTCGTATCTGGGTCACAGATATTTCTGAGAAGGGCTTTTCTGGGCTCTAGTTTTTTTATGTTTGTCATTTTCTGCAAGGCTTCTACAGCCTGCAGTCCTGATATCCTCATCACAGCAACTCCGCATTTTCCTTGACCTTAAAAGTATCAAAATTCAAGTGATTAAATCGTACGAAACGTTAATTGTTAGCTAAAAAAAGTCGGATTTGAATTCTGGCGGAAAAAAAAACGGGATCTATGCCTACGATCGTGTTATGAACTAATGGGAAACAGTTTTAGCCGAAGATTTTATCGACGAATCTATTTGCTTATTAAAAATAGTCGATATAGTCGCTGTTCGACTGTTATTTTGTTATAATTAAACGGCATTGTTTAACGTTAACCAGAGGATAGGGCGAAAATAGTCGAATTTCCCGTCCATCGTCTGGTGATAAAAACTCCGGCAGTTGTCTCTGGCGAAATCATGACGCGGGGGGCTGATCGTAACATCTCGACTATCAATTATTTACAAGGTTACTGTAGACTCAAGATTTTTATACGCTGACTGTTATGCGATCAACACCGTAGAGTATCTCGTGAGTATTTTTATCCCTCGTAAAACAATGTCAGGAAGAAAATAACACGCGAAATACACGAAGATCGCAACACTCGATGAAAAACTGTCATGGTGGTCATGTGCACGGCCAACAAGGATTAATTGTTGTCATAGCTCAACGCTACCTCGAAGCCTGTCTAATCCCTCGAAGCGTTGTTGAAAAACCTGATAAACTACGCTTCGAGTATCATAGAACATATTCTTGAAATATAAATCGCGTCTTTAGTCATGACCTTTGTTTCCGTCTCTGCGTGAGTTTACGAATTGCGTTTCATTGGTTAATGTCATCTTTTCTAAAGACTAATCAAATTTTTTCTTATTTCAGGAGAAAAATTGGCGCCAAAGTTGAAAATCGATATTTTGTCTCACCGGTTGGATTGATTCTTGATTTTTATTTACGTAGATTTTTAACGAAAATATGACAATGACAGAGAAACGGTTGATCACTAGCAAAGAGGTGCAAAGCAGATGCAGCGGATGGGTGGAATCCCAGCAGGAGCTTCTCTACTCGGAAGACAACGTTTTGAAGAGAAAATTAGACGTCGAACCTGAAGAGTTTTTTGACACTGACTCAGAGTTTGACTCTGTATCCGAATGCGGGGCTAAGAGACGAAAGGTTGCCAAACAGATGAAAGACGAGATACTGAACTTACTCTGCGAGTGGAAAGAATGTCTTTTCGACACAAACTCTATGGAAATTTTTGTCAAACACGTCGCTAACCACATTCCCCAATTGGAGATAAAAAAGAACGAAGATGACGATGAATCTTACGCCTGTTCGTGGAACGGATGCACCTATGAGTCTAACGATCCTGACGATATTGCCAAGCACGTTAATTATCACTCATATCACACTAAGTTAAAATGCATCGGATCTAACGTCAGAGGGAGAGTCAAATTGCCTGTGAATACAATTTCATCTCTTTTTGTTTTGTTTTATTCTACCACGCGTTGAATACATCTGAAAACCAAATCATTCGTGTTTCAGAAATGCTACCAAGACCAAATTTGGAAGAATGTGATAGAGCAGCCGTTGGCACTTATCTGTGGATGGGAGGGTTGTTCGAAATCGTTCAACAACTATCAGGCCTACTTGTGGCACGTTCTTGCCCACATGGAGGTGAATCCTCGGGGTAATAAGGTAGAAGGCGGACTGAGATGCCAGTGGAGCGGATGCAGCGCGAATTTTAAAAGCTTCTACAAGCTCAGGGAGCACATGAGGTGCCATACCAAAGAGAAATTAGTCGCGTGTCCCGATTGCGGGACCACATTCGCCTCCAATACCAAATTCCACGATCATTGCAAGCGGCAAATTCCTCTAGACTGTGAGTGAATTGGGCTTGAAACTTTGTCGAGAGCCGTAGAAAATCTAATCCCGTCTTTCTCTGTTTCAGTACAAGGCTTCCAGTGCTCTCATTGCCACAAATTTTACCCGACTGAACGAATACTGAGGAATCATATGCACTTTCACGTGTTCCATTACAAGTGCACCATGTGCGATATGAGCTGCGAGTCACCTGCAAGCCTGGCCAAGCACATAAGATATCGTCATATATCGAGCAGGCCGTTTAAATGCCAATTTTGCACACACGCCGCCAAATCGGAGAGAGATCTCGACCTGCACATGTCGGTTCATACTCGAGGACCTAATTTCATTTGTACCGTAGACGGTTGTTCCTACGGTTGCAAGAATTCTTACATGATGGACAGGTCGATGGCCAATTCAGCTTCTTTCCTCTGCTGTATTTATATCTCCTCTCCTAACGATGCATTTTTTTTTTTGTCCTCTAGACACATGGAACGGGTTCATGCGAATTTTGTCAGATTCTACTGCTGCCACGAGTGTCCTGTTAAATATCAGAAGAGTTATCGTCTGACCAAACATCTGATAGACACTCATCATCTGCAACTGCCGAATGGACACAGGAGGTTTCGGTACAAGAAGGACGAAGATGGCTATTATCGACTGCAACTCGTTCGTTATGAAACTTTGGACGAGGAAGTTCCCAAACCTCCGAAAGAAGACGCTGTGCCAGAGGAGAAGAATTATAAACTAGAATTAACGCAGAGTTTCCCCTTGCCGAAATTGGAGGTGGTTCATTTTCTCCAATTCTATTTTGTCTTCAGACTTGCAACTGTTTCGATTCTGCAACTGTTGTTTCTTGTTTACAGATATCTGAAAGAACTGAGGATAATTCGAGATCTGATGACTCGCAGCCGGTCGATTCTGGAGCCGTTGAACGAGTCGGCAAATCAATGCCGATAATTTCAAACATTTTGATATGGATTGACGAAGTTGACGCTGATGGAAATATCATAGAGAGCAGAGTTGTTGAGACTCAGGAAACTAACGAGCTACCACCATCCGAAGAGCCGCCAATCATTATAAAGTAGAGGCTCTTGCTCTGTTGCTGTGCATGTTCAATATCCAAGAAGCAATAATATTGCGTAAAATACATTTTTATATCTCGTTTTAAAAATAAACAAGTTCGTAAAAAAGAAAATAAACAACAGCGCATCTTAAATTGTTGCAGAATTAATCAGGATCTAATTTCTTCAGTATAATTTGTCCACAAAATTGTGGTGTAACTCTATATTCAAGATTGGAGCGACAAAAATTAATTCAAAATATAACAGTCCCAGCCATTGGCTGTAAATTTTATAATTTCATTTTCTTGCTAATATTTTTCATGGCGATCCGAGAGCGCCCAGGTCGAATGGCTGTATCTCCAGGGTTTCACTACTACGACTAATCATTACAGTCTCTTCTACGGCTTCTAAAATTAGCTTGTTAAAATTTCAAAATTTGCCATCTCTCTTCATTTAAGCTATTTTGCGATAAAAAAAGCCTTTTCATATAGAAAATTAAAACCAAATGCTAGTTTTCGAGTTTTTCATAAATAGCGTCAATCATGACCGCAAGAATTGCTAATTATCTTTTTTTCCCAATGCTCGTATCATAAATCGTGCAATCATATAATAATCTGACCATAGCCAGTACAGCTACCGAAAATTCATAAAATCGTATGGAAAGGCTTGAAATAAGTCTGTAAGTACGAGAAATTACGTTCAAATCATTCGAAACGAGTCCAATGGCTTTATACGCTATCTGCAAGTGAGAATGCGGCATCTTTTAGATTCAAATTGATTCCCGCCAGTCGACAGGCGTCAAATTCCGGAAGATCGCGCCACCAACGAACCTCCAGTTGCGCCATCTCTTAACACATCACGAAGTACAAAGAGTGCGAATGCTATTTGGGTTGCAGCTAATCAGGCGTGAATAAGTCCCACTTGCTCTTATCAATAAAGAATATCTGTCATCGTTCTGTGAGGCGTTTGTTACTCTTTTGATAATATTATAGTTAGTTATGGAATAAGTGAACAATAATAAATATACACAAAATGAACGTGTTTTCGGCGTTAAAACTCTACATAACTAAAATGACCGAGGAGAGTGGTCCCGGTATGAAAGTTCTACTGATGGACAAGCAGACGGTAATAGCCAGTATTTCTAGGTTAGATTTATCTGTCAAAGTGACAATTCGAAGGACGATAAACGTTGAAATCGAATTGAGCGAGATAATTTTCGTTTGAAAATTTCCAGACGAGCATCGTCAGCATTGTTTACAGCAAGTCCGAAATACTCCAAAAAGAAGTTTACCTCTTCGAAAGAATAGACAGCGGCTCACAAACCGAAGGTTTGAAGCACCTAAAGTGCATAGTATTCTTGAGACCGACTCCGGAAAATATTTCACTCTTATGTAAAGAATTGAGGTATCCAAAGTACGGAGTCTACTACATTTGTGAGTACAAAATCTACCGTTAAAACCATCCTGATCAAATCACCGGATATTCAAACCCTCGTAATCAATCCCACAGACTTCAGTAACATCATCGCCAAGGCTGACATAAAAACATTGGCGGAGAGCGACGAGCAAGAAGTAGTCAGAGAAGTCCACGAATTTTACGCAGATTATCTCGCCTTGAATCCGCACTTGTTTTCTCTCGGTATAAACGTTTGTACGCGAGGTAAGAAGCCGGGAGAATCTCAATACTCTTTTTCTATTCTTTATTCTTAGCAATAATCGTTGTTTTTTTTTTTTTTTAAATACAATTTATGCGCAGATCTGAGATGGATACCGACGAGTCTGCAGCGTGTATCCCAGGGCATAATTTCTGTTCTCTTGTCGCTGAGAAAATGCCCTTTTATAAGATACCAGAATAGCTCCGAGATGTCGAAGATTCTTGCCGAGAAGATAAGAGAGACGTTCAGCAAGGAGTCGAACCTGTTTGACTTCAGACAAGAACTGAATCCCATGTTGTTGATCGTCGATAGACGGGACGACCCTGTGACTCCTCTGCTCAATCAGTGGACGTATCAGGCCATGGTTCACGAATTATTGACCATAAATAACAACAGAGTCGACTTGTCGCACGTCAAAGGAATATCTAAGGAACTGACAGAAGTCGTCCTCAGCGCTGAGCATGACGAGTTTTATGCCAAAGTAGGAATTTAACAAACCCAAAGAATCGTCTATAGGAATGTATAATCTTGCGATACGACTCTTATTTCACAGAACTTGTATCTGAACTTTGGGGAGATCGGTCAGACGATAAAAGCGCTGATGGATGATTTTCAGAAGAAAGCCAAGAAGAATCAGAAATTGGAAAGTATAGCGGACATCAAGAATTTTGTGGAAATGTATCCGCAGTTTAAAAAAATATCCGGAACTGTATCGAAGCACGTTACGGTAGTCGGAGAACTTTCGTCTCTCGTCGGTAAACACAATTTGTTAGAGGTATCGGAAACTGAGCAGGAACTCAGCTGCCAGAGCGAACATTCGACGCAGGTGTGTGACGAAGATAAACTAAAGCAAAGGAGAGATGAAAAACTAACGAAAATCTTTCCGTTTTTCAGTTACAAAAAATAAAGAAATTGATCAACGATCCGAGAGTCAGAGACGTCGATGTGACTCGTCTAGTTATGTTGTACGCTCTTCATTACGAAAAGCATACGAACAACGATATCACCGGGCTGCTAGATATGTTGAAAAAAAGAGGCGTCGCTGATAATCACACAAAGGTCCGTCTGCGATATAATTTCGATCAACTATCGTGCGAATGTATTCATTTATGTTACAGCTTGTATACAGTATTTTGGAGTACAGCGGAGTACACGCGAGACAAAGTAATCTGTTCGATCACGAGGGTGTTGCGAAGATAACGAAAAAATTATTCAAAGGATTAAGCGGCGTTGACAATATTTACACCCAACACAAACCATTGTTGGTCGAAACTTTGGATGATTTGTTGAAAGGCAGACTCAGCACTCAGGCGTTTCCCTATCTCGGGAACATGGTCATGTCCAAAAGGTATTTCGAAAGGATCCTGGAATCGATTTCAGTGACTAACGAATGTTTTTTCGTTCAATTTTTCAGGCCCCAAGAGATAATAATCTTCATAGTGGGTGGTGCGACGTACGAAGAGAGTCTGGCTGTTTATAATTTGAACAAACAGAATCCAGGGACAAAGATTATCTTGGGCGGTACAACGGTTCATAATTTCGAAACATTTGTCGAAGAAGTGCAAAGCGCCACGAATGGTATAACGAGAAGATACAGGAGTAGGAACAACTGATGAGCTCGATACGTTATCTAAATATTTATTAATCGTAATACTTTCGCCGTCGGATACATTCGTGTATTACAAAATGTATCTTAAGTTCCGAGTATATTAGTTAACAATGATAGCTGTGTCTATATTTTCAGAATGTACAAAAGTCAATGATTTGAAAAGAAAAACCACAACTAATTAACTAATAATTTTGCAGTATTATATTCTTTGATCGAATCACTGACCCAGACACGCGTTGATTTAAAATAAATTCAATTTGTCAACATCTTACAATTAATTTGTAGGCAGATGCTATTCATCCTCGCCGTGTTCTTCAAGCATGTAATCTGGCGGTCCCTCCAGCATCTCGTCGTCCTTTATTGTTACCTTCAACAAACACGCGAAGAATATTATTCAGCATCTATTTTATACTTTGCAGATGGGGGATCGGGGATGAATGACTCAATCTCAAATTCGCAAATTTTCTAAGCCTCTGCGGTGTAATTTACGTACCCCGAGGCTAGTGTTCTTTGTTCTTAATGAACCGATCGAGCGATCTCAAAATGTTCGTATTTTGCCCGGAGTTTTGTTGGGAGCCTATGAATCTCACCCAAAATTTCATTCTATTTGGAATCTGCAAAGGACCTCAAGGGCTTTAAAATTCGTTCAAAAAATACCAAAAGTATTCACAAATCCCCTATATTCAAGCCCGGCGGCAATCATTCGAGATCCCTTGAAAAGCTCAGAGTTCGAATTTTTGGGATAAAGGATTTGTGAGTGTGTCCAAGAAAATTGAACTTCTCATCTCCTTTCGTCAACGAACCTCGACGAGTCCACTCGACAGGGCGTACCCGACCATAGCCAAGGTCGCGAAGATGCCTGCGAAGAATTGATTCCGTCTTTTGTGGGGAAATTCGGTCTCCGAATCCCTTCGCATTTTGCTAACATTTTCTTCCGCCTTTATCCTCTCGTATTTCTGGCAGACGTCCTCGAAATATCTTTGGGATATGCGAGTTACAAACTTGACTAGATTTGTACAGGCTTTCAGATGATTCTGTAGCGACGGATTTGGCAGCGGCGCCTTCAACAGGGGAGCCAAATAAGAGTAAATTATCGCGTCTAACGACGTCGGATGACCACCAAAGAAGAATTCACTCTCTCCCAGCCTCGTGGACAACAGCGTCAAACACTTTTGGGCTTCGGAATACACCTGGAAATAAAAGTGGATCATTAATTGCGATAAAATCTTGTCACTTCGAAGACCCATTTTACCCCATTTTCTATCACCCCCATTTCGTCCTCGGTTGGATAAAGCGACTCCATCATAGTTTTAGCTTGTCTCTCAAATTTTCCAGGGTAATAAAAGTTCAGGGGAAAAGGTAACGCCTTCGCGTACCAAGGCCTGATGAGTTCGTTGTAATTTTTGAAGTCGACCCACCTAGAATTTCATTTGAATAATTAGCACGATAAATCTAAATGAAAAAATGTCTCTCCACTCGTTACCAGACGTATTGTAAGGCTGGATGAATTTTTTCCTTCAGCATAGTGTCGTACGCAACAACCTCCGCGCACTGTTTAGGCGTGAGTCCAAAGTCGGCGGTGTAATTCTTTTTTCTAAAGAACGCTGTTATATCTTTTATAGAGTCTAACGTCTCCCCGCCGCATCGAAGCACCGGCAGAACTCCGTTCGGTGTTCTAAACGGGTTGCTTGTCGCGTTCACCTTCAGCGGTACTCCGCTGAATTTTGCGTAGGCCTGCGAAAATCGACGTTGAGATGAGAAATCGAAATTGAACAATTTCGATTACCCGAATATTGAAGCAAAAAAAAGGGGGGAAAACTGAGAGACGGTTTGAAATTTCATTTTCTCTCGAAATTATGAATGAGAATGTAGTCAATATGATCGTCGTGTTTGGATAACGGGGAAAAAAATGATTGTTTTCGGAGTCTAACCTCAAAATCGGCGATTGAATCTTACGTACCAATACACTAAGGCAGTTAGGATCGACCGATGGAAGCCCCCAGTCTCCTTTCCACACGTCTAATCGAAACGATTCACTCATTACTAATTGAGAAAAAATATATATCGATAACGAAATAGATCTGATTTATTGGTTATCAAAAATAAATCTATTCGATCTTCTAGCACCAAACGCACATGATCGTGTGTTGTTAGTATGTAAACATAACAACCGAGTGCCGTATGCGCAGTCGGCAACGATCGAAGATTATCGAATTCTTTTTTTTTCTTGCGCTTCGCGCACGGATTGATTCAAGTTCAAATACAGCTGTTTTTCGTTCATTATTTGAACGGCGCAAAATAATGAACTGATAAGAAAAATAATTAGGGATTATTTAGATCGATATTATGTAATTAATACTGACTGTAATAAATTCTTGTTTTATATGTATACCGAGATATTGTGATTTTAAATATATTGACGAGATATACGACAATTTCTGATGATGATAAATAGTGGAAAAAAAAATTCTTCCACATCGATGTATGCCTATTTAAATTCGTTTTATACTTTGAGAATTTTTTAAATAAAATTCGTCAAATTAGTATACAGGCAGCAGACTCAGTAAACTGAAAAGAATTCAAATGAATTGAGTATGTCGAAAACGGAATTTAGACTTGTGCCAATTCTGTTCAAGTATTTTCAAATTGGAATTAATTCAGTTTGCAGTCTTGAATTTCACAATAGTTGATTTATGTAATCTTATCGTTATTTTTAGGATATTGCATTTAAGAAAAAAACAAAGTAAAAAATTCATTCTTTTTTTTTTTTTTTCATCTGTTGACAAATAACCTTGGAGGTTTATTATTGTAATTCAGGCAATGTGTTTTGTATATACATGTTTATATTTAGATGCGAATGGTTATAATTATTATAGACACTCCTTATAAATAATTATTTCGAAACATAACATTATAAATACATTATACGTTTTGAGAAGATAATAATATTTTTTTTTCAGAGGCACAATCGATAACATAAGTTTTTAGAACAAATGTTCTATACAGAGGAATAAACTAAACAAATGTTCTACACAGTTTTCTTTCATTCTTGTGTGTGTGTGTGTGTGTGTGATACACGAATTAAAACAAAACAATAAAATACTTTTCACCACACCTGCACGGAAAGTACGACTTTCGGCCCGCTGCGTGAACGGGACGTCGTGCTTTCCGATGCAGGTGGTGGTGAAAAATAGTATACAACCCACGAGAGTGAAAAAGGCCATCCCAAACTGCGTTCTTGCCACCCCCATCCAGTTTGGAATAGCCTACTTTCCCTCCCTAGGTGTGTAATATACTATTTCCGGACGCCGTGCGTAAAGTTCGATTTTACGCACGCAAGCGTGCGTGTAATCGGACTTTACGTGCGTTTGTGATGAAAAATTTTGTTCGATACATGCGCGAAAGTTGTTTTTCGCACTTGTATCGAAATATACTATTTTCTTAAACTAATAAAAGTATTCAATAATTTACAAATGATTGCGACCTCTGAACGATAATTGATGGTCTACTGTTCAAATTTATCATGTTTCAATTAAGTTTCAAGAAAATTCATATATTTATACTAATCAAACACACGCCGATATACTTGTACGACAGTCTGCGCATTACGAATGTAACAAAAAATTACTTTTTTTTTTTATTTTCAAAATTTTTCAATCATTTTTACGACAAATTTTAGCACGAAAATTCAATTGTATCAATACAAGGTGAATAAATAAAATATCATCACATTCTTTTTTTTGTTTGCGTTCGAAACGAAAACAAAAAAAAAAAAACTGATTTAAAAAATCAGTAGTCAAAGAAAAATGAGAATAAAAAACGAAACTAGTCAAAATCTAAATAAATTGATCCCTCATAGGGCAGTAAAAAAAAAAGCTGCATTTTTCATCGCGACTGGAATGCAGAAAGGTTGCAAATTTAAAAAATAAGAAGAAACAACAAAAACGAAATGAATAAAAAATAATAAATAATCGGGCGAATTCATTCGTCAAATTGTTGTTTTAAAATAGAGGAAACGAAAATTTAAATACAAATATATTCTGTAACTGGGAAAATTGTTCGTAACTTTGGTTGATACTATATAAACGAAGATACTAAAAATCTAGAAAAACAAATTCAAAAGAGGGAAATAATCTCACAAATTAAAAAGAAACTGTGATTGTTATATGTAACATAAAATTGTAGACGTAGAGAGCGAAGAAGACGACATAAAGAATGTCATGAGTTGAAATAGTTACTATTAATCGGACTCAATTAACTTTTGTTCGTTAAATTTCCCCCTTTTTTTTCTTCTTCTTCTAATTAATACGACTGTTGATAGACATTAATAATAATGGTTCGTAAAAAATCGAAAAATTTAGCTACCGACATGTAATGCGCACATTATTATTATTATACTTATAGTTTTAAGCTTTTGTTCAAATTAAAAACACGTATATACCTAAAGACTAACAGAAATTATCTCTAATTATTTATATAGAGTATAATAGTAATTATTATGCATGATCAAATTTCTACGTGCGTAATGGATTCATACTGTACACTGTTTTTCGATTCTCCTGTTAACTATGCATGCGTATAATGAGAGAATGATTAGAAGAAAAAAAGAATTGTTACACTATTTGACGAGTCAATTGCACGCAACGTATATCATGATTGTGTAAAGAAGTCACATAGTATATAGATGAATTATTTATAATACAACGGTGATCGAACGATTCGACAATGATTATTCTCTAAAGAATTTTTTTTTTTCTTTTCGTACGTTAATAATAACTAAATTTCTATCATAATTACTATGATATACGTGGCTCCTTTTTTTTCTTTATATACTTAATACCAATTTTCCTCTTTCCTAATTGATATACTGTCTATATTAATAATTAGTCGTAAAGAAAACTACTCGAGATTGCATTGTTCCGCAACGTCAATCGTAGTTTATAAACAAACAAAACAAAAAAACAAAAAAAAAAAACACAACGGACATATTCATAAAAATGCCAAAATTGATCAAAAGTTATAAAATTAACAAGAAACATTTCAGTTTTTTTATCTTCTTCCTTCTCTTCTACCTTTGTAACAACAGATTCAGTGTAATTGAGATATCGTAATAATATTTGCTGGCCTCTCGTAGTTAACTTTACCAATGCCTGGACTTTTAAATATTACATTAGTAACATAAATAAATTAATTATAATCATTTTGCTTCACAGAACTAGTGTGTTGTTTAAACGTAAGTAAAAATTAACAATAAATATGTGATGATTATCGCAAGGGGCAAAAGAGAAAAGAAAATGATTCTACGATTCTCAACAAATCATATCATTTCTTTTCAATTGTAAATTCTTTTTAATTGCGAGAAAAGAAAAGAAAAGAAAAATAACAGAGATTACCCGTGATTTGTTTTCTAGAATGTATGGGGAAGAAGATTTTATAAAAATCTCGACTTCCCATTTACCAAATATAAATGCATTGTACAATTGATTAATTATCCTTATTCAGAAGGATATTATTTCGTGGACGCGACGTGTAATCTATACAAAGCGTTAAAATTAGTACGTAGTAAGTAGAGTGAGAGAGGATGACGAAGAGAAATAATCAATTATACAATTTTAAATGGATGGTCAGGACGTGGAAAAAAATTCCTGCAATCGTTGCACCGTTCTTCTATCTAGGGCACACAGATCAAAGTCAAATGTTTTTTTTGTTATTTCGTACTGTCCCGTTTCGGCTATCACCTGAACGACCCTTTGCAGTTCTTGATTATCCTGCAAGGTCATTATTTTCTGTTGCAGATCCTTCAACTGGGATACGTAATCCTCCGAAAACACGGGGGGATCGCCGCTCTCGGCTTCGGCGAGGGTGTTATTGGTAGAATCAGGCGCGACCTGCTCCGCTTCGCCGTCTCCCTCCTTCGCGTTATTCTCCTCGGATTCTTCGTCCTTGGATTTCGACTGCTGCGGGGATTCGGAATCCGTGGCTACCGGCGACTGACTGGAAGAAACTGGCTCCAAGGGCAGCGACGGAGACCTCGCTCTCTCCTTTTCTCTCTTGCCTCCTTTCTCCGCTGGCTCCTCGTCCCCTTTGCTGCTGTTTCTCCTCTTCCGTTTTCTGCTCTCCCTCTCCTCCCCTCTGCTTCCTTTCGACTTGTCCTTCTTCACCTTCTCGCTCTTCTCTTTCTTGACCACAGGAGAAGGCGGAGACGTGGGTCTGGGGGCTTCGGCCGGGGGCGGAGGCGATCGGGGCGAGTCTTTGGGTGCGACGGGTTGCTTCGGTTCAATGGGCATATCGTCGTCGGGCGAAGGCGCAGAGTCGCTGCTGTCCCTCTCCGGCATTTCTCCCAGCAGAGTTGAAAGGGGATTAGTTTGAGGCGGAGGAACCGAGGAATTGTTTTGTTTCTCAATCCCGCCTTTTGACCTCTCCCTCTTCTCCTTCTTCTCTCTCTCCTTGCTGCCATCCCCCCTGTCCTTCTTGTCCCGCTTCTTGTGTTTGTGCTTCTGTTTCTCCCGCTCGCCTTTCCCCTCCTTAACTTTCTCAGGCTTTTCTACCTTCTCCGGTTTCTCTATTTTCACTGGCTTCTCCTCCGGCTTTGGCTTCTCGGTCTCCTTAGGCCTCGGCGACTTTCTTCCTTCTTTGCTGGACGCCCTCGCCTCCTGGCCTCTCTCCTTGTCTCCTTTCTCCACCTTCTCGACCTGCTTTTCGACTCTCTCTATCTTCTCCTGTTTCACCTGCTCGGATTTTTCCACTTTATCGTTGCACTTGGTGTTCTCTTTGGACTTGTCTCTCTCCCTCTCCTTGTGCTTATCTTTCTTGTCCTTCTCCCTCTCTTCTTTGTGCCTTTTCTTCTCCTTTTTCTTCTCCCCCTTGCTCATAGGGTCCGACGCCAGCTTGGCCTTGTCCTTTTCCTTCTCCCTCTCCTTTTCCTTCTCGTGAGAGGGTTTCTGCGCCTCCTTTTGCCTCTTAGGAGAGAGCGATTTCTTCGCCGGAGGAGGCAGCGCAGGACTCGGAGGCTTTTTAGGCGGCGGTAGAGGCGAGGAAACTCTCTTAACGCCGGGGCTAGAGTGGCTAGTTTTGACCGCAGGGCTCTGCGGTCTTTTAGATTTCTCCTTGCTCCTTTCTCTCTCTCTGAAGTGCTCCTTATCCTTTTTCTCCGCCTTCTTATCCCCCTCCCCGACCTTATCCCTCTTCCCATCCTTGTGAGGACTGTGTTTGACCTTGGATATCTTCTCCGGTTTATCGACCTTCTCCGCGGCGACGGTGGGCTTTGTGCTCGGTCCCTTATCCATCGTCAACGTTTTCTTATTGTCAGGCGATACTTTGGCCTTGTTTATCGGCTCCCCGAACAGATCTCTGAACGAATTAGAGGTCCGGGGCTCCGGTGGGCGATGCTTCTTGACATCCGATCCGCTCAGTTTTGGTTTTCCAATCATCGCCAGCGTCGCCTGTGGTTCGCCCTTGTCCTGAGTGCCTTCGAGGTTCGAAACGATCGCCTGTAAGGTAAAAAAAATGATATTCAGTAACGTTAAAGGTGTGGAAATCGAGAGGATAACGGATCCACTCACGGCTCCCCCCTTCAAAAGTTTTCTCCTGAATTCGTCAGGCGGGTTTGGGAAGACTTCGTCGTATCTGATGACTTTGTTGATGGCTGGTCCGCTCTGCTGCAAGTGAAGATCGTACAGTATTTGGAACTTCTTAGGTTCATCCTTTTTCTTCCAGTAGACGTTTATGGGTATTACGAAGCCCGCGTATCCGGATTCCCTCACGACGTACGGGGGCTCCTTTATGACGCGTTTAGGCTTTGGAAATGTGTCGTGGAGCACGAATACGACCTTCTCTATGTACTGGTGTACGTCAGCGTTGTCTACTCCTCTGAGAAATACCTCCCAATCGTGGGTATAGCCCTCCTTTGTTGTCCTAGAACGTAAAACCGACGTGTGGCCGCACTCCAGGGTCACCCGCACTGCCATTCTCCGGTTAGGAGTTAGCGACACAGAGTCTATCCAGCCAATATCAGCCTAAAACCCTCTAGGTGACCCCACGTCTCCGTCGGACGTCCCATTACATTACCACGCTAATATTAGCGTTCGAGAATATCGCTATTATCGGGAAAATTTGATTTAACCTCGACCGGCATTTACGTTGGTAATATATTCGTTGAACTGTGAATAAACATTTTTTTTTAATTTATTATTTTTTTTTTTCTTACTTTATTTCTCTTTTCAGTTTAAGCGCGCCAAGATCCGTCGAGTGTCTTTATTTATTTATACGTGTTACTTATTCATATTTTCTTCTCTCTCTCTGTCTCATTTCAGAATTACGAACCCTGAGTCAGTGTGTGATAATCTCCTGCATAGATTTTTAACGGATCAAAAATTTTCTATTAAAAGTTCACCTTGTTTTATACGATTGAATTCGATTGATTGTTGTATGATTTTATTTTATTTTTATTGTTAAAACAATGATAGTCTATTTTGGTAACGTTTTCTTTTGTTCCATAGAGCGTTGATTTTATTTTAATGAGGATAAAAATTTATCGCGATTGTCAACAGGTAAAACTGTGTGAGGAAAATAGTCGCCATCATTGGTCGTGAAAAATATAAATTGTAATTCAGCAAATTTCTTTTAACCCCGATACACAACCCCGCCAAGCGCCATCTGTGATCGGACATCGCGATCTCTGTGTAATTGACACGCATCTCTTCTATCTCACTATAGCGATTTGCCAGATAGGTAGACACGCGTCTCTTCGCTCTCGTGCATCTCGTGTTTCAAAATTGTCGTCTGCTACTTGTTATCATGGGCAGTCATCGTAACCTGCAACATAACCTAAATCACCGTCTGTACCATCGAGGGTCTTTTCATATTCTATCAGCATTTCCGTGTTATTAGGATCAGGATTTGTCTGTGCGATAGAAGAATAAATAAGAATAAATAAGATGGACCGATATCAGAAAATTTCAAGCATAATTTTACAACGTTTTAACAAATTTTCAAAGAGTTCGAGAAGCCGATACGGTATTCCTTTTGTTTTATTCGTTGTTGGCGGATCTTTTGGACTGAAAGAATTTACCGCGATAAAGTAAGTAATTTCACTATTCCATCTATTTATTATATCGTTATGATTGTTTGATGCATCAAAAAATCGGCTTATCTACGTATGAGGTTATGACCCCTAACCTAATTAAGCGCTGTGTCCCTATAATCGTTGTAATATCCTTGAAAAACTCCTTTTTATTCGATTTTTAGACGATTTTGTGAGTTTCAGAAGCCAAATACATCATGTATAGTTTTTGTTTCCTTCTTTTAATATTGTATGACAAAGTAGGAGGTAAATGAACTTGTAAATCATTGCATCGTCAGTATTAGGTAATTTATATTTATTCATTTATTTCAGAGTATTCAACTATCACTGACAAAAGATAAAAATAAAATAAATCATACTTTCCGTCGTTCAATTTTCTTCATTGTTTCATCTGCAGATATAAGTACGGAGATCGTGGTGTGTTGATACATGACGAAGCTAAGAAGGCTGGTATCGACATAAAAGAACCTGGCGAAGTTACATTGGAGAAGGTTTACGACACTATCAAAGACGTGAGCGTTACTTACTAAGTTTTGAATTTCCCTCATATTTTCATCCAGCTATCCAAGAAAAAACCAAAAGTTCATTCTTGAGTTTTGCGATTGGTCGATTGATCGAAAAAAATAATCGACAGCCTCGAAACATCGATTAATCGAAAAAGCTGAGAACAATCGAAAATCCCAATCTATACAAAAAATCGATATCTCGATATATCGGAATTAAAAATTTAAATCGCAATTAATCGAACAAAAAACAATCTAGAACCTCGATTTATCGATTACTAAAAAAATAAAAGCCGCGATTAATCGGAAAACCGATCGATCGAAGAAGCTGATTGATCGTAAATTAATTGATTTCAGATGGACATAGACAACTGGGAAAATAAGAGAGGACCGAGGCCTTGGGAAGAGAACATTAGTAATTAGACTATTACAGAATAAATGAAATACTCATCAGTTGCGAATAGTACATTGTTTGTTTCTTTTTATTTTTACCATTATACTTGTTATACAGCGTGATTTTTTTGTTCCTCTGTATATATAATGATGATGTTTTTGTTAATTTATATTAAAAAAAAAAAAACGAACGAAAAAAATAGAAATAAAAAAAAAAAACGAAATAGATTAAAATATAGAATGCACAGATATTTTTAATTAGCTTAGCCATTTGAAATTAAGCTACAAAAATATATATCTATGTATGCAAGTGTATATATTTCTTTTTCTTTACTTTTTTTTTTTTTTGCGTATAATGTACAGATTATATATTTGTATACATAAAATGTGTCTGTTGCGAGATCGATCGCTGTGAAAAGTACATTAAATTTTATCATTTAAAGTACCTATAGTAAAATATTTAGTTTAGTCAAAATTACACGTGTCTGGTTTTTTTCTTTTTACTGAATTTTTTTTTGAATATATATTCTCGTCAGTCATAGGGAAATTTTTATCAACTATAATAAAAAATCGTAGATTGACGAAGAAAATTTGTTTGATTTAAGAGCAATTCCCTGTGGCTTTGTGAGTCTGAGAGAAATTATACAAAAGTGATAATATTTAATAATCGGTTGAGTAATTTGTAGGATAATTATACTATTTATGCAGTTTAATACCATCTCAATGAAGAAAACAAATAATATTTTTTGTATACCTCGGTATTCTTAAAAAAAAAAATGTGTCCAATTCTGAACTGCACAATATTTAAAATATTCTACTTCGTCCTTCTTGATCTTAAATCTACCAAATTTGTATCGTTACTATTTTTATTTGAATCATAGAATACCCTACGATCTTACATCGGGACAATGCCGAGCCACTCTTTCTCTCTTTCATTCACTCCAACAATGAAAATTGTCACATTCTCAAATCCCTTCTAACATTTGTCAATTTCTCTCTACGAATTGATCTATAATTACAACATTTTTTTTAAGATAGACAAAGATCGTTGAAAATACAATCGAAGTGGTCTAGAAATTTTTTTCCCCGTTCAAACAGTTGAAACAATACAATTATTATTGAAGTTATGATAATATTGCAGTGACGATACGACGATTGTCATGGCACCGAGTGTCCGTAACTCCTATGTCATTCGAAAGAACAGAAAATAGATCTCGAATCATTAATTAATTCACTTCATCAATGACCCTATGGAATTAGGCCTCATCTGCTGCAATGCGAATGAGGCGTCATAAATCTATTTCATATCGCAAGCGAAAAAAAAAAAAAATATATCTATTTTCAAAATAGTTTCTCCACCCGATTCTCGTCAACATTTTCACTCCATATAATATACCTCTCGTTATTCAATACAAATTGCGATTTCATTCAACTAGCACAATTGCATTTGTATGAAATTTACTGATCTATAATCGAAGTACAGTTGTTAAATAAAAATATTAGACCGATCACGAATAAAAATTAGACAAAATTCTGATAAGTTGTACAGCGTTAATAATCGTTAATATAAAACAGAAAACGTATCGGTATTTGATCATAAGAGAAAAAAAAAATAAAAAAATCATGAATGTGTGAAACGAGGCGATGGATCCCTCCTCCCTAGCCATCTTGGGTTCTTGCAGTATATTCCGAAAAGAGAAAACGACTAATCTAATTAATAGTTTCTGATTCGGAATGCTCCAGAAAAACCAATCATTCCGCCAAAGTTTTGTTTTCACCTGATTCTTTCAACTTATCCAAGTCTTACCAAGTTGTTCTACCTACATTCCGATGATCGGTAAACAAATGTTTTTTTTTTTTTTTTTCTATCACCTACGAGGCACCAGCATCCGCGCTGTCGTCGTCCCATTCGTCGGCTATTACGTCGGCCTTCGCGTTATCCCGCTGTTCGTCTTCCTTCAACGTTTCCTCAACTCCTCCCTCCTCGACCTGCTCCTCTTCTAACAGCATCACAGACTCGTCGGCCGGCTGCGGCTCTCCAGTCTGCTCTTCCTGATACTCGAGGATCTCAGTTTCCTCCTCTACGTACTGAAGGACTTCCTCGCCCTGGTCTTCCGCCCCTTCTTCGACGGGCTGTTCCTCGACCCTCTCTTCGCCTTCCTCCTCCTCAACTCTCTCCGTTTCTTCCACCTCCTCGGTTTCCTCTATCTCCTCGGTTTCCATTTCCTCAGTCTCGGCGACTTCTTCTTCTTCTATCTCCTCTTCCACCTCTTCCTCGACCTCCTCGACCACTTCTTCAACGATCTCTTCACTCTCTTGGCACATTTCAGCGCCCTCGTCGACCTGATAATGGTGCTGACCGACGTCCTCGTTCTCGTGGACGTAAACGATCATCCCCTCCTCGCCTCCCTGCATAACGATCTGCTCGTTTACCGCGACGTTGAGCTGATGAACATCTCCTTCTTGCTGCTGGTAGGCACTGTTGTCGATTAGCATCACCATCTGTTGACCCTCTACGACCTCTTGTCCGTTATAAGCTATGTTGTGCATCTCCATTTCAGGAACTATGTACTCTGCTTGATCGGCGGTGATTACTTGTTCGTGGCATGGAATGGCGTCTCCGACGCCCAGGGAAGCCGCGATGCCACTGGCCACATGGCTGAGAGCCTCTGCCTCGGAGGATGGTTCCAGAGTGATATGAGCCTCTGGCGAAACCTCGTTCACCTTTGACGCGACGTCCTTGTGCACGCAGTCGATGTGAACCTCAAGATTCGTTGCTCTGACGAATAGTTTACCGCAGTGGGGACAGCGGTGGGCTTTGTCTCCAACTTCTCTGTCGTTTCCGTGCCCGGTGTTTATCTCATGGCTCGCGAGTTCCGTAACGTCGGCAAAGGTCTCCCCGCAGTGGGAGCACTGAACGTTTTCAGAGTTTGGAGAACCCTGTTGCGTCTGCGAGGCCGGTCTATGTTTATGATTTATTTGATGACGAACTAGAAGATTGTCAGAGAGAGCGACGTACGAGCAGGCGTGACACTTCGGGAAGCTCATGCTCTTGGGGGGTGGGACGTTGTGCTTGGTGTACATATGGTACATCAGGATGTTGCGCTTTGTCGCCTTGTATCCGCAATGCTCGCATATCCTCGGGTCGAACTTCTCCTCGTGAACGTCCTGCATGTGTCTTCTGTACATGTAGTAGGTCGCGTACTCCTCCTCTATATCGCATTTACTGCACTTCCAGGGTCCCATTTCGCCCCCTTCTCCCCCGACTGTTTTCGGCTCCTCGACAATCTCGGTGTTTGCGCCGCCCATCAGATGATCCGACTTAAGTACGACGTAGGAGACCTTCGTCTTTGTCGGAGTGCTCGGCTCCGCGGACTTTGCTTCCTTCTGCATTATCTTAAGCCGTATATTTTTATTGTTCCTAACGAGGTGTGGGTACTTCTTCAAAACCTCTCTGATTATTTTAGCGTGATTGTTTATCGCGTCCGCGGAATTTGTCGGCGACGGCGAGCTCTTGGTCTTCTCCACGTTTTCCTTCTCTTCTAGGTCGAATCTAACTCGCTTCGTCGGCGAGGGGTGAGATTCCTGCGGTCTCAATATAGACTTTGGGCCACCCCAATCGTCGTCCGAATTATCTGCGACTGTTTCCTGCTGCGCCGAGTTCTCTTCGCCCTCCTCATCCTCCGTCGATTCGTGTCTATAGTGTCCATCTTCGTCTCTTGATCGTTTCACCCCGCTTTTATCTCCAGTTTCGCACTCGTCCTGTGAACTGGGTGCCTTGACTATCGGTTTCGTGTTGTAGGTGATGTCGTCAAAGGACGAGAACACTCCCAGAGCAAAGTCTTCGACCTCTGGAAGATCGAACCTTGACGGACCCGGAGTTGTGTCTGAAGCCCTGTTGCCATACGATTTGTTGTGGTAAGATCCCACGTCGTAATTGGGCAACGGGGTGCTTGGCGCGGAGTCGAGCTTCCTTTTCCATATCGGAAGTCTGCGAAGAGTATCAAATTAATATCAGGGTGATAAAAGTATTCAAAACTGGTCAAATCGCGCTTACTTTCGCCCTGGTAACGGCTGCGTGGGTAGAGTCGAGTGAACAGAGCCGGAGAGAATTTTCTTGCTGGGAGTAGCGGGTTTTGGGAGAGTGATGACTGGTTGGATGTTAGATTTCGACTTCCCCGAAGAGTTCACTTGCAATTCTGAGGTATTAAATTGCGCGTCTAGCAGCTTAGTCAATACGGTCATGTTCATCTTTTGCGCTGTGCGATATAAAGCGTTTTGTTCCGATGTCCAATACTCCAGCTGGCCAGTGTACATGAAACTAGAACAAGAAAACGCAGTTTTAGGCATCAGCATCGTGCAACGAAAAATATCAATATCAATCAAATCAATATCAAATGACACATTTTTGTAATTTCCGTCATTATCATTATTAAAAGGATTTTTTGTAGTCAAAAGATTATGACAAGAACGAGAAAAGCCTCTTGTAAAATTTCAAAGATTTGTAATCGTTTTTCTCTTTCAACGATTTTTTTTTTAATATCAATGAAGCAGTAATATTGATATTAAAATATGGAATATATCGATGATCGGTGTTAATCTGTAATTATTTTCATCGAAGAAAGTCGTCCGATCAGCTCTTTTGTCAAACCTTTCTATTGCCTGATGTAAGACTCAAAAAAATGTGTCCAACAGAATTCTTTATGTGAAATTGTGAAAGTCTTCGATGTTCCTGTGATGATTTTTGCTCACAACGAGTTTATTCAGTTGATTCAAATCGAGTACAGGATTTGGTATTGATATTAGCTACCAAGAACCACAATTAGTCAGATATATGAAATAAATTTCGCAATTCGTAATGAATTCAAGGCCGTCGATTAAATTTCAGATGAGAGTAGATATCTCAATTATCCGAATCTACTGAGACCGGACCTCGGTCAGATTAACGTAAAATATCAGCGATTTTGCATGCTAATCAATATTTGGAACAGAACAAAGAGTATAAGTTAAGTTTTTGCCTAAAAAAGACATGTATGAACATTCAATACTCAGTTTAGGGCTTTTTTTATCGTATAGAATATAACTTTTCATTCCTGTATGGCTACTACGTGTTCATAGCTATCTAATTTGAAGAAAAGTTCGAGTTTATTACCCAATATTTGACGTAATCGTTCAATTAAGGCAAGTCATGGTTCAAAACCTCGATATTTAGCTAGATTTCGAGTATCTCTAGGCTTTGACAAAATTACATGACCTTTCACAAATTTTTTATCAATTTGAACAGCCTTTGAGGAAAATAATTGAATTAAGAATAATACAAGTATTAGGATAGACAGAAAAATAATTTAGGCAAGTTTTCCGTACCTGATGATCGACTTGACGCACTCGTAAGGCATATCGGGTGGCATGACGAGAACACCGTCAAAATTGTCATCTTTCTCTTTCAGCTGCCTTTCGAGTAGCGTAAAATAATCCGTGCACGTTGTGATAACGAGACGATGAGCCTGCGTCGAGTACCAAAAATAAATACACGTGTTAAAGTCGCTTCGGAGTAATACCAGAATATTAAACAATAGTACATACCTGAACGGTGATATCGCTGGTCGGAAACTTGATCGTGAGGTCGAGCAGCTCCTCCTCAAAATACAGCTGCTGAAGTCGCTGGAGAAAAAAGGTCCCCCAGTTGTCGACCTTGACTTGCTTCAGCCCCCGCGACGGGAGCTGCTTAGTCTGGTTCGCACCCTGCATTGTCTGGAGACGCTGCGAAAATAAATAAACAAATAAACGAGAGAAAGACGAGGGTGGATTCAGCAGCTGATTACCGGCGATGAAAATCGGGGCTTTGTAACAGGGGGCGGGGGTTAACCTAATCTAAGGTGAAGTCTAAGTAAAGGGGGATGTAGCGTATGTAGAAAACCGAGAAGTTGCACGGTTCGAGCATCGAGGGGACGCGTCTGGTCGGCCCATTCCAGCCCTCGGTGATCGGGCCGGGTTCGAACCCCGGCTTTATCGGTTCCGCGTTTAGTTATAATCGGCTTTGAACGGAGCCGGAACATTCTTTAGCGTTCAAACGCACGTACCTTTTCAACAGGATTCTAGCAATTCTCCGGTCAGCTCCATCTCTAAGTTTCCTCAGTAGACGAGTGGTATCGAGCTTTTCAATATGGTTCGAGACCCACAGATGGCGCTGTCGCTACACACAAGTCGAGAGTCGCTATTCACATCCGGATATTTCGAATTAAATCCACTGCGAAGCCTCCAGCGGATGATAAAAGGCCTTAAAAAAATCACTTTGGACAATAATCCGGCTGATTTTAGACCGTATTTTTTTTTCTACGCCGAAAGTCGATTCAATCAGGTCCAAAGCGTCGTGCGCGTGCAAAGCGAGGGAGAGATCGCGCATGCGCGGGAATATATATTCCCCCTCCGCCCCGCGCCGCGCTAGAGCCGGCGATATACATACTGGATTACCCGTGCTGGATAGAGGATCGCGTATAGCTAGCGCTGAACGAGCTTGTGGCCGCCATTTTTCAAGTCCAAATCGACATTGAAGCGCGGGAGATTTAAATAGTGTTCATCTCAGAACGATTGTGAGTTAATTTCAGTCCATAAGTAGACAATTAGGCAATTAACTATATAAAAAACACTGTTCTCTCGCAATTTTGAGGGTTAGCCGATTCATATATCACACATATTCCCATCTTTTAGGAAACAAATGACGTCACGGTCTGATTGGACTACAAAGATGGCGGCTGTTTCACAGCTTCATAAGGGGCCGCGCGATACTCTATCCAGTGTATATACACCGCGAGTAATTGTGGATGCGGGCCACTATAGGTGCGCCTGATGCGGGCGACCGTACGTATCGAGGGGCTATTCACTTGCGAAGTCCTATGTACAGTGGTTTCGGAAGTCTTTGGAAGTCTTTGAAAGTCGGAAGTCATCTGTAGACCGAAAATCGAAGTGAATAATAACCCCTCGTTGGCTCGGTACATACTTTGAGGCGCATATATTCGCGTTGGAATTAAAGTGATTTTCATCATAATGATGTGCCAATCAGATGTCGAATAGCACCGCTCTGAAGTTAGGCGCTATGATCTGATTGGCTGGATTGGTTCATCATTATGATAAAAATCACTTCTAGCCCCAACGCGAATGTGCCTCATAATGACCAAAAATAATCAATTTTCGATTACATCGATTATTTTTTCTGGATTAATCGAATATAATCGATTATTTTTTAAACTCGATTATTTTTCCTCACAATCGTTTTATTGCTGTTTTATCCTACTTTATTTGGGGTCGACAGTAAAAATGCTTTTCCCAGAACTTGTTATAATACTAAAAGTGAATCATCATTCTTTACTGAACTATGAATTATTAGAAATCTTTTCTACCGCCAAAATACCAAGTCTTAAATCTGAAATTTTTGGAACTTTGGTTTCAAATATACCCTTTCAAAAAATGCACGATTATCGATGATTCGATTATTTTTTGCCGATTAAATCGAGTCACGATCGAAGATTTTTTTAGAATCGATTATTTTCAGCTGAGTGCACGTCCAAATTCCTATGTTGAGTCTACAATGGGTTACTACGTCGACGTTACGCTCTGACGTCACCCAGCAAAATCTTATGGGTGACGTCAGAGCGTAATGTCGAGCGTCGACGTGCTGGTAGCCCATTGTAGACTCAGCATTATGGTACGTACGTAGGGTTGCCTGCCTCAGGCGCCCCTAGTGGCCCGCATCCACGATTACTCGCGGTATGTATATCAGTGGCAGAGCGAGAGAGAGAAGCAAAGGCGGGGGCTGACGAACTCCGCGCGCGCGTCTGTCATGGAGATTGGAGCGTCGTGTGCTATAACCTCTGGTAGCGGATCGTAGCGTTTGAAAGATCGTAAAAATTTGTTATTTCTTGAGGAATATTGAATAAACCATTGGGCTTTGGTAGCGGCGACGATATGCCACCGAAATGTAAATTCCAAGAAGGTGTGTCGTCGCTTTGGTGTTTAACACCGATTACGGTTAGTCTGCGGTAAATACGACAACGTAATTTTACGGTTATATTTTCAGGAGAAAAAGTTCTATGCTTCCACGGACCGCTCATATACGAAGCTAAGTGTCTCAAGTCTTCTGTCACCAAGGAAAAACAGATCAAATACCTCATACACTACGCCGGGTGGAACAAGAAGTGAGTCACACGTTCTCAATGCCTTAAAAACACGAAATTCTGTTATTTAGGTTAACTAGCCTCCAATAAATTCTTTCTTTTCCACTAAAAATAGTGGATATTCTACATTTTCTTATGCAAGCAAGAATTTTGATCGCAGATCGTATTTTTCTCCTCTTTAGTTGGGACGAATGGGTGCCAGAGAGCCGAGTTTTAAAATACAACGAAACAAACGTCCAAAAGCAGCGAGAAGTACAACGGGCTCATTCTACCCAGCAGCCTTCGCAGAAGGGAAAGAAGGCTGGTACGGCGACAAAGACGACAGGAAGAAGGAGCGAGAGCGGGAGAGACAAGGACAGCGAGAGTCGAGCCAGTACTCCGGTTGCTCTGAATGAAAAGGCCGGAGGGAGATCGGTAAAGGGTGCCAGCGGAGGCGCTACTCCTTCGTCGTCTCACGATTCGTCGTCGGACGCGCCGAGAAAGAAGCGGAGGTAGTTGTTTTTTATCGGGAAATTTCAATTTTTCCGTTTTTGGTGTTTACGGAGTTGTTTCTTTCACAGTCGCGTCGATCCTTCGGTCGAGACGGAGGAACAATTCTTGACGAAGGTTGAGGTCAAGGTGAAAATGCCAGATGAATTGAAACCTTGGCTCGTCGACGACTGGGACGCTATCAGCAGACAAAGGAAATTGGCTATATTACCCGCACGGAATACCGTAGATCGTATTTTGGACGATTACGTCAAGTTTAAGACTTCTAGTAAAACAAATAATCCCAATAAGTACGATTGAAATCTTCGATATTGAGAAATGATATTTTGTTTCTCACGTGTAATGGCGTCAAATTTGTTAAAATCTTTGATAAAAACACTGATAATAATTTTTTCAACGACAGAGAGAGCGCAGTACTGGAAGTGACCAAAGGAGTGAGGGAGTATTTCAACGTAATGCTAGGTACACAGTTATTGTACAGATGGGAGCGCCAGCAGTACAGCGAAGTAATGAACGAGAATCCAGACGCCCCTGCGAGCCAAATATACGGGGCTTTTCATCTCTTAAGACTATTTGGTGTGTGAATTTTTGACGATGTCAAATAGAGAAGGAAGGAAGAAGAGAAAAGAAACTGAAGACATGATAATTTTTTTATCGTTCTTATTGCGGAATAGTTATTACAGAATGATTTATTTTCAGTGAAATTGGGAAGCATGTTGTCGTACACGCCTCTGGACGAGAGGAGTATTCAGTTGCTGTTGGCACACATACACGACTTTTTGAGATACCTGCAAAAGAATAGCAGCGATTTATTCAGTCTTCAAGATTATGGACCAGCACCACCCGAATATCATCGTAAATGTACTTGAATCGTGGTAGAAAATGTATATTCTATTGATGGAGTGTGATGAATCGATATCACAAAGACTCACAAGATTTTACCGTTTAATAATTGAAACTAATCAATGTATTATCATTCCTGTATTCACGTCTGTCTAGTGTCTCAGTATCCGTAATGTTATTAATTAATTATTACATGTATGTATATTATCACATCACCGATTCTTATTTAATACGGCTTTTCGTAGAGATCGTGTAACAATTCCTTTTCTCAATAAATGCAACCTCGACAAATAATCAACACATACGTCGAACCAAAGGGGTCAGTATAATCGAGCTTCAGATATTTCATTGAATATTACGTCTCAGCTGCTATATTGTATAACTAAATAAACAATTATTACAATTTTTCTAGTTCTACAGATTTCGAGAGATTGAAACTACAGTCGATACGATAATTCCCTGTTTTTTGAACAGAACAATATTATTTTCTATTTCCCTCCAAAGTTCTTCAGAGTTTGAAACGCTCGCGTTGGATGGCAGGGGGAGTCGTAACTCTGAAGCCACGATGAAGAAAACGATGAAAAATTATTGCGAAATAGAATTTTGTATCAATTACTGTACAATGATGATGAATTTATGATTTGCCATCAGCATTTTATGGTCAACATTTCGCACAATCATCATGTGTATAAACAGTCGATTGAGAAACCAAAGTGAAAGAAATCGAGTTTTTCGAAGTGTACAGAAATTCTAGTAATCGTATGATGATTCACGTTGCATCGAGAATTGAACAAATATGTCCATGTATAGAACGATCCGTTCCGAATAAACACGTAATCTATATCAAATATAAAAATACGCCAGTAGAACCCCGCGTGTAAACATGGCAGAGGTGGTAAAATATACATTTTCATCAGTCAGTTCTATTTTCAAACCGTTGGAATCGTTGCCTTAGCGACCTAACGCGAAGCTAGTTTTTACGCGTTCGTCGTGTAGGCATACGTTCGACATTATAGGTGGACGGTAACAAGAAACGCTCGACTCTCCCGATACGTCCGCTTGTTACTTATTTGTACATCCAATAAAATACTGAAAAAGAATGGATCTACGTTGATAAAGATCGTATCCCTTGTATAGCTCTTTGGGAAACTTGAGTCGTCAACGATGGTATATTGCTCTAGCATTATGCGAAATATAATAGTCAAGCCAGGGGCCAGGGCCGGTATAGTTAGAGAGATTATTCAGCTGTCCGTTGCCCCAGAAACACGGCGTATTTATAACACGTTTCGTAAATGCAAAGAATTCCGTGAATTTGTTTTTCACTGAAAAATTATACAGTCTCTCTGTATTAAATAACCACAACAATAATTCTTGTTGTGGTTCGGATATTTAATGCATTACTTTGACTCTACCGATGCTACAATACTGTAAGACCGAGGGGGAAATAACTCAAGATTTGAGTGACACATCAATTCTTAGGGTTCAAATAATTCAGAATAATCGATTCAGTTTAACGTAATTTTTTTAAGTTAGATTAATTGTTCTCAATTCTTCCTAATTCAACTTCGATTCAATTTCAATTTCACTTAACTTATTTCAACTTCAATTCAATTCACTTTCAATTTAACGCGACTTAATTCAACTCAATTCAACTTTAATTCAATTTGCTTTCAATTTAACTCGACTTAAATCAACTCAATTCAACCTCAATTCAATTCATTTTCAATTTCACTCGACTTGATTCAACTCAATTCAATTCATTTTCAATTTTACTCGACTTGATTCAACTCAATTCAACTTCAATTCAATTCATTTTCAATTTCACTCGACTTGATTCAACTCAATTCAACTTCAATTCAATTCGTTTTCAATTTCACTCGACTTGATTCAACTCAATTCAATTCATTTTCAATTTTACTCGACTTGATTCAACTCAATTCAACTTCAATTCAATTTGCTTTCAATTTAACTCGACTTAAATCAACTCAATTCAACTTCAATTCAATTCATTTTCAATTTCACTCGACTTGATTCAACTCAATTCAATTCATTTTCAATTTCACTCGACTTGATTCAACTCAATTCAATTCATTTTCAATTTTACTCGACTTGATTCAACTCAATTCAACTTCAATTCAATTCGCTTTCAATTTAACTCGACTTAAATCAACTCAATTCAACTTCAATTCAATTCATTTTCAATTTCACTCGACTTGATTCAACTCAATTCAATTCATTTTCAATTTCACTCGACTTGATTCAACTCAATTCAATTCATTTTCAATTTTACTCGACTTGATTCAACTCAATTCAACTTCAATTCAATTCGCTTTCAATTTAACTCGACTTAAATCAACTCAATTTAACTTCAATTCAATTCATTTTCAATTTCACTCGACTTGATTCAACTCAATTCAACTTTAATTCAATTTACTTTCAATTTCACTCGACTTGATTTGACTCAATTCAAGTTATTTAACTCCAATTCAATTTCAACTTTAATTTGAATTCAATTCAACTTGATTCAATGTAATTCAATTAATCCAATAGTTTTGGCATCTCGACAATTCAGATAATTCTCTGACGATTGACTGTTGAATTGACACGTGAATTCAACGAATTATTTCTCCCTCGCATGAGACTGGTAATTCCATAAGTGGTTTTATTTTTGGTCTCTAATTGATCTGATTTAATTAATTTTTCGGGCCAATTACCATTATTGAATCAGGATCTTGTAGATAATCCAATTAAATTATATCGACTCCAAGTTCTTATCATTTGATCGCACAATTTGAAAAATTTGTTCTCCAAAGTTTGAACTCGATTGGAGTCTGTGAGCTCCTGCCATCTGGGGGCGGTTATTCATAGATCCGATTACTTTAAATATAAATCTACTTGAGTATCGCGGTTGCATTCGCGTTCTTAGCCGTTGGTGCGAAGCTCCTCTTCGATATTCGAATCATCGTCTAATATTCCTAATTTATTTCTACCACAACGTAGGTACGAGAACATTCCAGAATTGGATACAGACGTTTATCATCGGATAAATGAACAATGCGGTAGCTACTTACTCATCAGGTTCACAACAGACCTGTATGTTTATGAATTCAACCTCTTTATTATAACAGTTTACGTCTGATATTCCGCATCGTTGTAACTTGAGTCACCGCGAGATTATTCGCGACGTAATATCCGTACCTTGATTATCAGGATTTTTGATAACGAAGCAGATTTATTTTTTCCTTCAAAGAAATGAAAGATCCTTCGACCAGCAATGGTCATATTTGCTGAAATGATATTTGAACGGTTGACTTTCAAAGCCAGTTCCCAAAGAGGCCGCCAAAGGATCGAGATGACTCACAATCATCGAGCCTCGGCTCCTTACGAACACTTTTAAACAAGTGGGACACCGGCCTTGCTTGGAAACACAACTTTGTTGAGATATTGCTAACTATTATCTACAACGGGCAAGGTAAAATTGCATATTCGGCCGATAGGCACGCCGTATGGTACACCTAGCACTGCTCTACTATTTATTATTACAGTAACCGCGGCCTTGGTCCCCTTATATTTTGTCATTTTGTCGGTTAATCGTCCTCACACTGCGATATCTGAAACTGCAGATCCATAACAGTGACCAAAGAAATCATCGCAAAAAGCTTGATACCAACCCTGGGGCCTTTCGTATCTTTATGGACTTGATGTAGACTAAAAAACGTCTGTCTTGACTGTCCCATGTCAGGCAAATAGTTCGACTATACGCTGGAAAAAATGTCACAAATGTCCTTTGAACAGTCGAACGATAGAGAACACCGAAGAGCCGACTATTATTAGACTCGTAGTTTGATCAAATACTGTCGACCATGTGACGAGTCAAAATACGACCTCATGTCATTCCATCGTGTGCTTGATGCATATTGGATGATACGGTGAGTCCTGTCGTTGATCATCTGGATGCACGTGCCTCAGTTTTCCTCACCGATGTTTTTTGTTGCCGATCTCCGCGTGTAGAAGTATTTGGTCACGATCTTAAGTCCTAATTACCGATGGACGATCTGTGTCAGTAAGCCGAAACGAATTCGTGTAAATTGAGATTCTGAAGACGAAGGTTTTTAATTGTAGCCTATTGAAAAGAAAGCAGCAAGTGAATCAATCTCAATTCGTCTTTTGTTGATCGGGAAGCCATTGCCAATCAGTATGAATTTCGATCTAGCAGAAATCAGGTCAAGTATCAGATTCTCATGTTAATTGCAGCATTGCAAATTACCAAATGTGTTTATTACTGTGTATATAATTATTGTTGTTATAATGCTACTTCGGTATTCAGCTGAGAATGGAATATAACGTTTTTTTATAGCACATTTTTGTCGTTGTTTTTTGGGGTTTGTGCGCAGGTGTCATCCATGATGGTATCGAAGGAGCGTGTGACCATAGGTGAAAGAGATAGTGAAGTTACATATATATATACGTTTTTTTCCATTTCGCATGTACACAAGGAGCTGGTTCCTCTATACCTATCAAGGCAGTGCGCACGACCGATCTTAACATCTCAAGAACTTGCCTGAATATGAGTCAAGGCTGCCTTCGGGGACCTTACCCACTTTTCCATATAAGGTGGTCAACTGACCGGCTCATGCGGTTCACGCCTGCGTACGTAACTACGTAATACACGTACTCGGATTAAAAATGACCCCTGGATCCCCCCGAGCACCCACATCTGTCAACTGTGTATTTGGAATCGAATTGACTGTGTGAATCGATTTCTTAGAAAGATTAATGATCCTGTTGAGTGCGTTGTGGATAAAATGGGCTAGTAACTGTCTACACCAGAGAATCTCCCAGGGATTTTGTAATTACGTACAGCAGAAAGTAATGAGAAATTTCACTTTCACGATTATTGTACTACTCTCTGTAGTCAGATGTATCGAGGAAGTGTTTACAGTCGTCTGATGATGAGACTGGCTGAGATCTTCACGATACAAGATACGAAACAACTGTTTTGCGTTTCCGTATCATCGTGGGAATTCATATACACATACTTGCTGCGCAGAGAATCGTTAGCGCATCGCTGTGTCTTAATTATACGCAGAAGGAAGTGAATATTCAATTAATGTTATGGAATTAGATATGAGAAAATATTCGCTATTCAAGAATTGTGTAACATATTATTTTACAGTTCAATGAGCTTCCTCATAATATATAATTAGAGTTTCTTCGAAGATTAAAAAAATTCCACTAAGGTTTTTTCGCAATTATATTTGCTGGTCGTTCGTTGATTATATATATAATATCGACGTTGCTCAAAAAGACTTTGGGCTACGCATATCTGAGATATTCGTAAATAATCGTGTCTGCTCCCAGGCACGTAAAACTGCAGAGCGGTTTTGAGACTAGTGTCCACGGAGCGTCCCCTCCCCGCCGGTTTCTCTATAAGCGTGATCTTAGCTCGGTGTATCTTGCGGGGATGGTTTTACGCTCGCTTTACGCAGTTTTAGGAACCTCGAACACCGTGGGGGGAGTAACACCGAGTTTTGAGTTGCCTATAGTAGGGGGTGCAGGCGCGATCTCTGTTTTTTGAATCGTCCGCCAGGAGCGCCCCGAAGAAGGGAGTACTTGGAGAGTTTCGTGTACGGCAGTCGTTACTTGACTCGCAACTCTAACACTCGTCAGCCGACGAATCTATGTGAGTATTTACTGGAATTATACATTTTTTTTATACTACATTCATAATAACCGGGTAACTCGTATCGCCAAATGTGACATCAATTCGCCATCGCTGTATATATTTTTTAATTCGATTTTGTGCGAATCCGCACCGTTTCTTAATTGTTGTTGGTGCCTGACTTTTGCGATCTCTGCGGTGTTTTTTCTCTGTGTGATTGTCAAATGTTTGAGAAAAATTAGACTTTTTAAAAATAACAAAATCGCTCGTTTATGTAGCTTCAACTGTTCCTCACGATCTCTTATTTTTCACGCCTGTCGAGTATCGTTAACAGCCAATACGAGGTATTTAGATTACCTGTAAATTTTACTTTTCACGCTCAACTTTGTGACCCAGTTAAAATATCGTGTCTAAAATCGTTTCACACCAAAGAATGTGATTGAATAAGTAACAGAAAAAAATTACTATATTTCTTCCGAGTGTTTAAAGTTTGTTAATCTCTACTGTGGCAGCTATCGCTGTGCAGCTTGCGGCGTTTTATTAACACTCGTTTGTTTCACCACAGTTTCTAAAAACACAGGTGCTCTTGAGTATCACCTGTGAAGCTTCCTCGATCTAATACAAACAAGCTCAATGCTGTGAAATCATCCTCTGCATATTTGTCTTTGCGAATCGATGTGACAATTGAACCTGTAGAAAACGATCGGGTTCAAAAAGCCCTCTAAAAATGACGCAATCTCGATCTCTGCTCGATGCGTATATGCTAGAATTCGCGGAGCCGCGCGTAACGGGACACCGTCGCGTTAGACTTAGCCGTCGACGTCGACGTCTCTCTGCGTAACCCGAAAAGGTCCGCGACGTCTGACGCTCGCTTCCCCCGACCCCACCACGCCCTTGTGCGTAAAAATAAACCCCTCTCATCTCGTTTCACACTGCGTGTGACTTCGAGCGTTCGACGTGATTCGCCGATTTTTTTTTTTTTTGAATTAAGAATCGAGCTGTAAGATCCTCCGCCCACCGGTGGCATAGACTGGAGTCTCGTAGATTTTCGTATTTCGCATGTCGTGGTATCATCTTCGCGAGGTATTCGAATGCGTGGAATGTTACCTCGTCGCTTTTGAAAATTGGCTTGTTCTTTTGTTAGGTGTGATAACTATTTTTGTCGATTGTTCTAACGTGTACACACAGCCGAGTTCTGAGTCAGCTATAGCGAAGGTAGAGCGTATGTACGGTTCAAGGCACGTATTACAGGAGGTGAGAGGAGTTGAATATCTGCCACACCGTGGAGATAATGAATTTTAAATCATCAGCAGGAGCGTCATTAACACGAAACAACACCCGTCGTCGAGGATAGAGTTCCAAGACTCAGCAAACTGCATCAGAGATCACGATAACGTTAACGTCCAATACGTCATCGTTGCAGGAATGCTGATCCGCGGTCCCATTCTTTGAGGTAGCAAGAGGGGGATTCCCCTTCGATCTCCTTGGCTCTGTTATAACTTTCCAACATAGATTATGAGACGACATCGATGAAAAGATTCGTTCTCTCGCTTTTTTTTCTTCTTCAATCTGTTCATACTCGACAATAAGTATCAGACTAGTCGAAATAAACGGTGGGGATCACCTTCATCAGAGTCTCGTTGGTTCACTTCGATTGTTTGTTATTTCAGCGTATTATTCTACAGTTGACGATTCGGGGCCAGATATTATCGTCATTCTGCTAAATGACACTCGATGGTTGACCTAGGCTCTTTACTTTTCGGTCCCGATTGCTTGAATTTCTTCCTCTATCATTATTATTGCCTCTTTGAAGCCCCTTGATATTCAATTTTGGACTTTTTATCGGCCGATTGTTGAAGAATAGATGAGGCTGAGGTCTTGGAGAGCTTGCAGGTTTTTCGGGTGCGATATGACGGTGGTGTGTTGGGTTGCCCGGGCAGTACGAAGCCAAGACCTCCCTCTATAAATAGGACACCTCGTCATTCACTAATTATACTCTCGATATACGCGGAGGTTCGCGGAGTGGAGCTTTTTTCAGGAGGTAGAGAGGAGGGATATTTCCGCTCGTTTGCAATCAATTCTTCTGGCACGAATTCAGATATTTTTGATAGCCGATACGTCGCTGATACCTCGCAGCTAACGTTACAATAAGACAAACGGTGAGATATTCACCTGGCGTAGATACAGAGATAATTTTGGAGAGAAGAATTGAAAGAAAAAAAAGACAGTTGCGATTGGACGTGAGACTCAAGTTTGAGAATCGTTATTAGACTGATTTCTGCAATGCATGTGAGGACGAGTCTCGAGATTGGAATTCAACGTGGTTACAATTTCATATCGACATTATATTTAGATTCGTGTTGATTACGCAAAATCCAGACTCGGCGGAATATGACGTAATATCAAGAATATTACCGAGTATATTTGAATTGCGACAGTTGAATATATATTTTGGATTGTTGAAATTCTTGCCTTCTGCATCGTAACGAGTACAAACATCGTCTGTTGCCAAGTATTACAACAAAAAACAAACTGCTTCGCTGGAATTCTCAATCGCCATTGATAAAGATTCAAATAAACATACCGTTTTCATTTTTAATCATTCACAATTTGAATACAATTTTTTTTGCTCTTTTCTGTTGCAGAATTTTCCTTGTGCGAAGGTAAAGAAAAAAAGTCGCCACCATGGACGCGATCAAGAAGAAGATGCAGGGAATGAAGCTGGAGAAGGACAACGCGATGGATCGCGCGTTGCTCTGCGAACAGCAGGCCCGCGATGCCAATGCGCGTGCCGAGAAGGTACATACACACATTCGATACATTAAACATTCTGACAGCTGTCAGGAGCACGTGGAGACCCTTTGACCTTGCCTAACGAACGCGCGCTGGCCTTCGCCGATACAACATGAAGCAGAATTTCTCTTTGTCCGACTGTTGATGTTTCAACACGTCAACTAGGATCGATTTTCAACGTTCGATACTATTCTGATCTTTGAAAATCAAATTCATTTGATAAAAGATTCAAATTCATTGTCGTATCATCATCGGAATCATTGTATTTTAGTCTGCAATAAATTTCAAATTGCAGAATAGGAAAAATGATGCAAAATAATGTGGATAATGAGATTATTTTCGTGTATCCGTTGAATTAGGCCGAAGAGGAGGCCCGTTCCCTGCAGAAGAAGATCCAGACCATCGAGAATGAACTTGACCAGACCCAGGAGGCCCTCATGCAGGTCAACGCCAAGTTGGAGGAGAAGGACAAGGCTCTTCAGAACGTGAGTTACAATCATTTTATTCACATAGATGAATACATTATTACACACTCGTAGTATTTGCGTACTTGGAAAATATTTTCATCTAGATATAAATCACAGATATAAGACACGAAGTCCAAACTAATAATCGATAAACCTAAGTATCTCATAATACTTTGAATTAGACGAAGATCGCAGATGTTGATAATCCAGGGATGTAGGAAAAAAAATTGATTGTAAACATCATACTTACCGAAAGGGATTTGTTCCGCATCACGATTCGTGTAGACAACACGATTTCTGGTATTTCCCAGAACTCAACATTCCTACAACATCAATTCTCATCGCTGTAGAAACAGAGTTATTCGAAAAATGGAATAACATATTCTTAGATACGTACCAAAGAACGCTCTAAATATAGAAAAATGAGTAATTCCATTGCTCGCTACCGTATAGAGAGAAACAACCGCATCCGATACCGCAAGGATCCAACAATTGCATGTCTTACATCGTGTATACATCGTCGGGAACGATTCCACCCCAAAAACAAAGAACTGTTACGAAAAAAAGGAACGTCTAGACTGAGAAAACAGCGGATCGCTGCGAAAACTGTTTTACCGACGGTCGATAACCCCCGAAAATGTCCGCTTGGCGCGGGTGTCGCTGTCTCACGCGGTTCGCCCACGTAGTTAGCAGCTGTGAGATATTCAGGGTTTTCAGTTTAGCCTAGTCTATCTTTAGTGCGCTCGGTCGCCGCGTCGTGTCACACAGCGCATAAGCGGCGAGTTGTCAAGTCACGACGACACTAGTAGGAAAGAGACAGCGACTGGGAAGGTAGAGAAGGAGGTAACCATGCACGCATGGATGCATTAGTAGTGACAGCCAAGATGGCGGAGAGTGGCTTGTGCGGTGGCAGTGCGTAGTCGATGACATACCCGAGTAAATACGATAAAAAATATAACTGAAAAAAAAAAATTGAAAAAAAAATTCTACAAACGGGATAAGAGGGAGAGTCGATTATGCACCAGGGTACAGCGTCGACGACGCGGCGTCGCGGGCACCAGCACCATCCCCGGCACGCGACGCGGCGCCGTCTGGACGCATCCAGCCGCGGACCCGCGCAGTGTGGTCCTGCTGGAATAAAGACGGATCATAGTCTAGATCTGTCAGTTGACGACGACAAACCTTTAATAACGTCGTCAACGTCCGGAGAAAAAGATCGCCGAATCACAGCCCAAGACGAGTTGCCAGATTCAAAAGAATCCGCAAATTTGCCACTAGATAAAGACGAAGGTCCGAAGTCAACGACGGTTGGTCAACAGCTGATCGAGACCCAGATTGTTACAGCTGACGACTGTAAGCAACATTCCGAAAACGTCGTTCAAAGGCCCGCGCGGTGTGGTCAGGACGACGATCTCGACTTTGAATCGGATTATGAAGGTTTTAAATCGAGCAGAAGTAAATCAAAGAATGTCGAGAAGAGGCTCATCGTCGGTAGAAATAGTACCGAAAAAGCGAACAAAAACAGGCGGGGATCCCCCAGGCATTCTCGCATCGAGACCAACAAGAGCCCCGAGCCTGAGCACGCGGTCGCGAGGGCTCGGGGAGACGGTAATTCCGACGACGAGACAAACACCGTAGAGGAAGACCCGGAACTAGCTGAGCTAGCGAAGATGAGATGTCCCAGCGAACGCACCGAGGTTCAGGCCGAAAAAGAGGCGAGGAGGAGAAAGAGGTGCGCCGATTATCCCGGACTGGCATTCGGCTGCTCGATATTCTCCAGCGACACCATGATGAAATTCAGCCTGATTAAAAACGAGCTTCAAAACATAATGGGAAACCAGCTGAAAAGGGTTAGTATCGAGGGAAATACTCGACGCACGACTGTGAAGAGAGAGAGAGAGAGAGAGAGAAAAAAATGCCGTTGTAACGATTTCTTTTTTCGTTGGCCTCCTTCCTCGTCTTGACCCTCCTTCAGCGAATACCAGACCGTTGGTATTCTAAAAATAATCGACACAGTGGAGCGGAGCTTAACAGACGTCAAACGCGTCTGTCGTTAAGGCTGTACGCCACTTTTATGCTAGTCCAGAGGGTTGCGTAAGTCATGCGCGAATTAACACCGCGAACACCTACGAGGATATCGCAACGTCGCGGATGTGGCAAATTGGATATGAAACCGAGCCACCACGTACATACATAAATTGGGACGATCCAAGACGCGTCGATGATTCATGTTCAGATAATTGTCGACTGATTATTATTTAATCGAGGGGAACCTTTAAACTCTGACTTCGGAGATAGATCCAAATTTTTCTTTTATGTAGCTCATCAATTTCGTATTCGCGAAATTCACTCGAAATAATTATAACGGTACTCTATACACCTACCCAGTGGTGCGAGTATAACGCTACTATACGAGCAAACTTTGTTCGGTATGCATATGCGTCATGACTATTTTCGACAATCATAATAATTCAGACTGCAAACAGCTACACACATCGGTGCAGAAATCTTTCTTGCTTTCGTAGCAAGAATGCGTTAGGTTGCACTGTGAGATCGCGATGGTCAATCAGTCATTCTATTTATCTGACATTACGGGAAAAGAATCGCGGCAATATTTACGACAGTATTAATTGACGCACTCAAAGTTTAAACTGTCATACCGCTAACTGTCAGCCAGTATCACACGCTGACCACGTTACCGTGACATCGAACCACGCCGGAATCCTCCTCCCCCCCCCTGCCCCATTAGTCAATTACGTAATCGAATAAAATCGCGACCTCAAAAACCTCAAGAGCCCTTTATACGTGTACGCACACATGAATGACGATTATATTCCTATATAGAGGATAAAAAATAACATCGTTAATGTGGTAGTCGGAATCGAGCACATGTCCATTTAAGTCTCTATACACCTTCTCGTAAAACTTAAGCGAAGGTCAAACAGCAGGCTCTTACTCATCGGTAATTGAATATCAACTCTTTTTTTTTTAGTCATTCAACTTTATTTAATATAACATTGTTATCTACAGTAAACAACTTATCGATAGTAGATTTTAAATCGCTCGTTTCGCGCCGACTCTGCTTAACCACACACACCGGGCATTAGCTCGACGCATCTGTGTGATTGGTACGTATTTATTACAGTTTAGACTCAGAGTCTAGGTTAGGTTACGTAATGGGTCAACAGTTTACTAGCCCAACGAAACAGGATACGCTACAATCCATATTGTCAATATTTCCGTATAACCAATGCCTGTTCGAATCCGAACAATGATCAGGGTTTGAATGGGCAAGCGTGGAGAGTACCGGGCGCGGTATTTCCGGGAGTCGACGGTATCCAGCTACGCGCCCGATCACCGGCGTAGGAATTAATATTGCGATTCCTGCGATCGGAGTCGAATACCTCAAATACGGCGTGGAATTCACCCTGTCGTAAATTTTTTAACTTTAAGAAACAGGCTGAGATTATCGAATGCGACTTTTAGTCGGGGTAGAATTTCGAACTTTGTTTCTATAAAGTCACATAGGATCCCCACCGACGTTTTAACGGTGGGATTTTAAGGGACTACTTCTCGCCGGCGGAACGCGCATGCGCGTTATACTCCGGTAGCCAGCCATCTTGCCGTTGCCATAAGCCAGTGGTCGTCGTGCGACAGTTCCAGACAACGGGAACCACCTTGCGTTCGGTTAATATATATTCTCATTGTACCGTGGTCGAACGTAGAACTTTTTTTTTCCCGTTTCTAAGTGAGAGTATTTATTAAGTGACAATTAGGTTTTTGCTAAGTATCTAATCGAAACACGGTAAAATACAAATAAAAGGGGTTAAATATGACGACCCAAGTGCAACAGGGAAGTCTTCTTGACGTTCTCAAGAAGAAAATGCGACAGACTAAGGAAGAGATGGAAAAATACAAGGACGAATGTGAGGAATACCACAAGCGGCTTCAGGTCGAACTCATGCGTCGGGAAGAAGTGAGTCTATCGGCATTTTAATATTCCGAGAAACAATATCGAAACGAGGGAAGCGTGCGGATGGAACGGAATGGAATATCGCATCGGTCGCGAACGAGTTTAACGAACGCGGTGTTACCGGCGTCCCGGAGTTTGTTGAACGCTAAAGAGAATCGATCCTCGACGAGCATGACGTGTGTCAGACCATAGCATAGGCTCGAAGTTGGGCTGCGGCCGTACGGTCAAGGGAGGGGCAAAACCACCACTCACCGCATTCTTCGTCTTCTTCTTCTTCTTCTTCGCCGTCTTATTCTTCTTATTCATTTTACTCTCGCATTTCTTATTCCAACAAATTATTTTTCACGCACTATACCAAATACTCATCGTCCTCGTGTTCGCTTCGAAGATACGAACTTGAAAAAGTATTGAAAAAAAATTGCACTATGAGTGAAATACACACACGGATCAAAATGCAAATTTATTTTCAACAACCACGTGTTTATTTATTCTATCCTACATTTAAAAACTAGTGTTTCGTTTGTTTGTTCGTTTTTTCTTATAAATTTCTTATAAATTTCACAAAAAGAAAAAAAAAAACTGAGAAATTTGATACGAGCTTATCTATTGCGCTGGGTATTCGAAATCGTTAATTCATCGCAAAGCTTTGAGGTGAGCCGCGGTGGCCTTGTTTTCGATACGGGACGTTTTATCGTAGATTAACGCGTGTATCTCTAGCTGTATCCATATATCATATGTCAAATTTATCGTTATAACAATAAAACAGAAATTGCACCACCTTTTCAAGTCTCCGAAACAAATCGATCAAACATTTTTTTACTGAATCAACGTTCAGAACTCGATAGTCGATATTCTGCCCATGACCTTAACGTCCGACGCAGATGCACCCCATATGCCAGACAGACGTCCGGTTTCAAGCAATTAGTCGTCGTCGGGCCGAAATGCGAATGGCTACGACTATTACTATTCCTGATTATCTTTACGACCCCTGGGTCAGACTGCAGCTACACCCTCGCCCTTTTCGCCGATTATCTCTTCGTTTTAGTTTGTACTCTGGCTTCTCTCACCTGTCTGGGGGAAACCAGGGTTGATACCGTTCCTCATAGACACCGTGTTGACCGTGAAACAGGATATCACGACGGGTGACTAAGATATTCGTCAAATTTTACTCGAGAGAAATCAGGTTCGCGGAAGTTCACAAGCTTCTCACACATGTATTTATGAATTTGTACTTCGAATAGGCCTGAGTCTACCTGCCTCACTTCGCATCGTATAAAAATACTTTTCAAGATTTGGGGTAGATTTTTTTATCTTCGACTGGATGGAAGAAATTTTCAAAATTGCTTTCGATTTTCGAATACAAATTTTAGAGTTTTTTCCTTCAGTTTGTTGATTCTCAATGTAAATTATCATCGATTCTATTTCTTGATTGTTTTACCACGATCGCTTCTGTTTTTATGTTCCATTATCCATTCACGTGTTGCGTGAGAAGTTTTTTTTCTTCTAATTTTGTTACCGTTTTATTCGGCTCGTTGCACCGGAATTTAAATACCGTAGTTCGCAGGCCTTCAGGTTTTTAGTTAAACTGACTATAATCTCACGAATATATATTTGTATTCGTGTGGTAGAAAAAACTCGAGCAAAAGAGTCGAGAATAAAAGTATCATACGATGTAGGTACGTCGTGACGCAACCGGCGGTGTTTTACTTCGGGATAAAAGTCGAGAGAATTTCTTCCTTCCCATTAACCTCGTATCTCATTCTCGGATGCGGTAGATTCAGACGAGATTATTTATACCGCACAAGATACAAGAGGAGTCACATTCGCTTTCTGTAGAAACACATTTTTTTACGATAATAAGCTCGCATGGAAATGTATGTATATATATCACAAAATGTGTAATTCATGTACAAAATGTATAAATCGTACATAAAAACTGTAATGATTATGACCGCTTTTAGTATATATCAAATATTTGTATGTCTAAAAAATATATCCATTCATAGATACAGCACATAATTTGATATATATTTTTCCGTGCGGGAGAAGTGCAGAATTTATTCTGCAAAAACACCTCAGAATACCAAAAATTGAATTTTTAGGGACCTAAATATCGTGAGGATTATAAAATACACATTCCCACTAAATTTAATGGATTTTGCACCTCGAGTCCTGTTACTATGAACTTGAACCTAGTTCTCACAGTTCGGAAAAGCTAAAGTGTCGTCTTCACTTTCGTTCCGTTTGTGGATTCGATTTTTATTTCCCCCTTTCGCTTCTCTTATGAATTCGAGGTCACAGGTTTTATTGCCTCTGAGTTATTATCAAATTCATTCCTTGTTGCATCAATTCGTTCAATTAATTATTTACCGCAACTATAAATATGCCGGAAGGGAATTTTAAAACTCGTACGTTGATTGAAACTCGTCAGTGGTCAGACTAACTATAATACAGTGCAAATGCATTTCGCCGACTATTATTCGCCGTTATTATAATGATGAAATATCATTCATCTTCATTGAGATTCTATTCACGATTAAAAGTTTATTCCTGGAACGAAGGTCTACGCCTGTGAATAACAGAAGATGATTACAATATACATATTGTAACTTTTGTCTTTCTTCTTGTGTCTCGTCAAGTCGCCATTTAACTCGGTCCGGATATACTTTTCGACCGAATATATCGTCTGATTCTCAATGTCTACGTCATTTCCTCTCCGGTTATATCAAGAGTATCGATTTAGGTTTGATTACATTCCCATTAGCCTTTGAAGATTTCAAAATTCTAATCAAACTGTGACGATTAATTAATTGAGCGAAACCGCGTTTATCGTGCGTTTGTACCTGTTCTTTTTTTTTTATTGTTTCTTTTTTTCCAACTGTACCGAATTGTCGCGACGCACCTGCGTGACGGCCTTCCGTACCTTCCCGATGTTCTGCTGATGCCACACCTGTTTCAATCAGCGTGTAACGAAAATTATACGTATCTACGCGATGCTCTATACGCGTACATTATATACGTTTGATTGACGAATATCGAAGGCTATGAAAGTAAAAAAATGTGTGTGTATATAGGTTCGTAGTTATATAGGTACTTTACCTATAGACCAGACCGTCATGCACCGGACGTCCGGGACTTTGCATACAGATATTGGTCACACTGTGATTCCCGATCAACTATCAACGAACTTTTAAAATTGAGGGGAAATTTATGTTATTTATCTGATTTGAATTTTTTACTGAATCGGATTAAGGAACAGAAATTATAAAAGAAAGTCTTCGTGTTGATTATAATGTGATGCTTGTTTATGATTCGCATTATTATAAAACCAATCTTATGGTACAAGAAACACAATAACGAGGATAAAATAATTTATTGGTAAAAAACGTAGGTCTAAGTTGTTCGAGAACTGTTACGCTATCGCGCTAACTTAATTAGTTAGTGGCCTAATTTGAGACCTGATTATCATCTATACAGCCAACCAAACAGAAAAACAATAATAAAAAATGCTATCCGTTTGTATTGTTTTTTGAATTTATTCATAAATCTATTAATTATTTGCTCAATTAATTAAATGTTTGTTTCTTTTAATCCTTTTCCAGGCCGAGTCTGAAGTCGCGGCTCTCAACCGTCGCATCCAACTTTTGGAGGAAGATTTGGAAAGGTCAGAGGAACGTCTTGCCACTGCCACCGCCAAGTTGGCCGAGGCATCTCAGGCCGCTGATGAAAGCGAGCGGTAAGGAATAATTTGTTACCTTTATACATAGATAGAAAGTTGGTTCGATAAATAATGTTCTGATATTCAGTTTTATTTTATTTTTATTTTTGTTTTCACTTTCGATCATTGATCAACTATCTTTCGGCATAGTTTCTTTCTCATATCAAAGTAGCATCACGTGACGATTTTTTATTTACACAGATTGAACGTATTCAATTTTTTGAGAGTAGCCAATCTTCCTGCTTTCGGGGGATGAGAAGGAAATAGCTGTTGTTCAACTTCTTTACTTGATTATATTTTTAATACGGTGCCGAAAGTGTTGAATTCTGATTTCAGAACACTATACGCTTGATCGGATCTGATAACAAGGTTGATTTCGAAAGTTAAGGAAATGGGACGTTTTGCACATATTTTTTATTTATTTTTTTATAACTTCATATTTTGGTAGTCATTTTTAACAAAAGAGAAAAAGACACGATCTAATTATTTCGAGTTATTCTACATCATATACACATTTCAAAATTCAAGAATAAAAAAAATATTGATGCAAAATTAAAATCCCAATTTTATTTAAAACGCTTGATTTTTATCATGTGAAATAATCGATTGAATTATTTCATCTCATTATCGTGATTACGAAAAGATACTACATTTTTTATTATTGGTTCAATTTTGTAAAAATTCCAAATTAATTATACTCTCGCGATCGTCATTACAGACCAGCGCGACTGAGTAGTTCGATTTTTTTTAATTTTTTTTTTTAGCCCATTATCGAACAGTGATTAAGAACAACCTTGAATATCTTTGATTATCGAGCGTATAATATGAATTCGGTTTTATTGGTATACAGCCTTGGTTTCAGGCTCTTCGAACATTCAGATATCAGTCATAAATAATTTGAAAATAAAATTCTCTTAGAATCGGATTAATGAAATTTACGAACTTTGATCCGATTTAATTAAGCTTAATATCAATCTTGAATAGTCTTGGAGAAAAATTTATGTACATTCACTCACCTAAATTGTAATTAAATGAGACATGAAACCAATTGAAACTTATCTGAGGTCAACGCGAGACAACGATATTCGTTATTTAGCCAAACATTTCAATAATTTCTGGTTCGCAAATTTCATAAATTAGGTTCTACCAGAATACATATAATAACGAAAAACAAAGAAAAGAAATTCAATCTATTTAAATAGAGTTTGGAGGCAATCTCGTGACTTTGATCTAAACAAATTTAATGAAAGACAAAAAACAAAAGAAATACGATTTTTCATCATTTTTATTACATATAATTATGATATTGCAAAGAAAAGAAAAAAGTACAAAAATCTAGTAATTTATGTTGCTTAGTAGGTACAGTAAACAAAAATACACTATTAATTTTACAGAAACTTCAAAATTGATCAGTTTATAAGATACTCAAAGTCGGTCAAAGTCACGCGAATTCGATGTAATCGCATCACATAATAATTGCAGAAAAAAAAACATTTTAATCCAATAACGAGGAGAAAAAAAAAAAAAACGGTACAGAGAGCAAAAATTTTTCATATAATAATAGTATAAAATGTTCGGTTATTGTTCAACCCTGACGTATATATTCAGCAATCGAATGTTGTGAATGCGATTACAAATGAATGATTCTTCAACTGTTTGAAAAAATAATATCTTATATCTAATATCATATCGCGGTGAGAAACCTGAAATATTTACGTCACTTTAAGTATGTAGATAAGATATGAAATGGTGACTATATTCACATACATGTAAAAAAAAAAAAAAGAAAGAAAGAAAAAAAAATTGTGTACAATGACGGTGATGTCATCACCTACAACTACGTCATAATTATCTACGTAACGTTGAAAGAATGAGCGATTTGATATTTTACGGTCATAAACGAATGCTAGCTCGTATACACCTATAGGCACATATTTTTCGTAGGCGAAAGAATCTTAGCTAACTAACAACGTCTTCTTATACGTCTTACATTATTAATATTCAGACAAATTCATGAGAATAGGAGTTTAAAGGACGTACTAGTCTACTAGATAATGTTCTTTTTAAATTCACCAACATACAGCGATTCAAGGTAGAAGTTTTTTACGGTTCAAACAGAGCTAGAAATTACTATTTCGCAATCTGTAAACTGTCGCGAAATGTCGAAAATACAACGAAACGAATATTCCGTTTTTTTTTTTTTTTAAGCTATATTTTCTCTCATTCTTTCAACTGATTGAAAAAAAAAAAAATCGAAAAATCAAAAATTGAAAAAAAAAATTATCAGGATACGGAAGGCCCTCGAAAATCGAACCAACATGGAGGATGATCGTGTGTCTCTTTTGGAACAGCAACTGGCCCAAGCTAAGCTCATTGCTGAAGAGGCTGATAAAAAATACGAAGAGGTGGGTTTTAGGAATAAAGAAGAAGATACAATGTTTTTCAAACACTTCGAGTCTTGACCTACGAATATTAAAATTCGAACAAGTATAAAATACTTTTTCGTTTCGTCAAGACTCGAAGAAATGTTTCACAGGTGCAGAGTTCAAAAGGGCGGAGAGCAGAGCTGAGAAACAACAAAATTGAAAAAAAAAAAAAAAAAAAATACCCGATGATTACTTGAAATGGAAAATGTTTTTTAATATTATATTTTCATTTTCTTTTCCATCCATTATGTATAAAGCGCCCGCAAGGTTCTTGAGAACCGCAGTTTGGCCGATGAGGAGCGTATGGACGCCCTTGAAAATCAACTGAAGGAAGCTAGATTCTTAGCTGAAGAGGCAGACAAGAAATACGATGAGGTTCGGGAACCTATAGCTACGAAAATCACTAGTGACTGCAGTGGTGGTTCTTAGCCAATAGTTAAAGTGCCTAACCCTAACTCGCCTTGTGTTGTTCGATGTGTCGTTTTTCACAACCAACCACTGATGATGATGATGATGATTAATCATTCGATACGTATATATTAATTATCCGTTCTTATATCGTATCGAATTTACAAATTTGATAATGATTCGAGTTATCTGACATCTTGATTCGGATTCTCACACGCGGAACACTTGTGTGTGTGTATATATATATTCCACACGAGGTGTGAGAAAGAAAATTCTAAGTTTAAGGAGAGCCTTTATCAAGCCGTGAAAAGAAAGAAAATTTACGTATGCGTTTTTTTAATTGCAAAAAAATCTCAGGTGATATGAAATAAATGCGGGTGATTTGACAGAGATAAAAGAAAAAGAAAAATTCTCATGATGATTTTTCTGTATTTCGTGGATAAATTTTTTTGTTTTTTTTTGTTTTGTTGTATCGTAAATTGTGACGACGCTGCTATATTACAGTGATTATGTGTGGATATAAAATCGATATCCTCGAAGTTGATAATAAATAAATTACTAAATGGTGCTTCGGTTGTCTCGCAGCTATAACAGCGTTTATAGTGATGAGATACTGAATAAATAATGAAAGAAGATGAAGAAAAAAAAAAAAATACGACGCGTGTCTAATAAAGAAAAATAAATAAATAAATAAATATATATATAGATTGCAGTAGCTAATCGATTTTAATAAAAAAAAAAAATTAATAATTCCTCTATTTAAAAGGAAAATAATTGTATATATACATACATAATCAATTTAAAAAGCCTTCTTTACTTTCTGATGAAAAGAAAGTAGCATGAAGTTACAGGCTTTTTTTTCTTCACGCATAATGATAATAATTCATTGAAAAAAAAATCTAGATTTTTTTTTTTGGTTGTTTGACATTTAAATAATTAATCTGCCCAATTTCTTTTTGTTTGGGCTACTATATATTATTGTTATTATACTGATGACTCGAGTTGTGTTGTTCCTTTACGCGATTACACGTTGGAGAAAAAATAATATTAAATATGGTGTATATAATATTGATTAATAGACATATTTTATGAAAAGTTAATGAAGAAAAAAGAAGAAAGAAAATATTGCAAAAAAAAGAGGGAATTGAACAAAGCAATGGTTGAATCAAAGACGGAAAAAAAAATATAGTGCTTTCAGTGTTACGTTCGGGGTGAATATTTTATATTTATATTGTGACGTCGTTTGTTCGGTTATAGACATTTTTTTTTTCTTTTCGTCGGGTGTTTTAGTGGAGTTTTTATGTTTTTAATAACTGTTTCGTGATTTTAAAAATTTTCCTTTTTTTAACCGATAATTGTTAAAAAAAAAAAAGAAAAAGAAAAAAGTTCTTCCCTGCTTATACATATTTGTATATATTATATATATATATTCTCGCGACTTGCGATAGTCAAAAAAAGTAAAAATCTTGACTTATAATGAAACTTAGTTTCGTAAATAATTAGTGAGATTAGTGATTTTTGAAAATATTATCACACGTACATCACAATTTTCACGCTCGAGATCGTCGACGATTTTCTTATAATGGAATCAATATATCTTGTTGTATTGGGCGGAAAAAACAGAGGCGAGTAAATTAATTTTATTCATATACAATATCTTTACGATCATATATTACATATATAAAGAAATAAAATATTGTCTCTGTACGAAAAAAAAAAAAAAAAAAAACAGAGATAATAATTAACTTGAAGATTATTTTCTGCTCTAAAAGCAATTAGATTGATTCATCTCGGGCAAATAGCAATCTTGGTTCAATTGTCACACGAATATCGACGAAGGATTCAATAGATTCCGTTTGCGAGCTTGTCTCGTCTTTTTGTCAATTTTATTCATTTTTTATTCCTTTGATCTGTGATTTATTTTTATTTGTTTTAAATTGTACTTTATATCGCGTTTCTGTTTACCGACAAAAACAGATTTAGGAAACCTTTTAAGAATATATATGCTGAATCATCGAAATCCTTGTATAGGTACGTACGAAGAAGCTATACAAAAGTTGTTAGAATCAATAGATTCATTTATTCTCTTTATAACCCATATTTATTCATACGTGTGACAATTTATGTATGTAGGACATTATTAGAGAGAAAAAAAAAGAAGCACAGGATATAAATTTTTTAGAAACAAAGATTGCTCTACATTTAAAAAACGACAAAACCATAAAAGGTATCACTGTAACAATGATAACATTTTAAGCGTGTCTGTAATTGTTATAGAACGCTGGAATGTGCAGGTGGGTCGTCATAGGTATTTTAAAACCGACAAATAATCGATGGAAGTTTCGACATCGTTAATTGCCTGTGATCGCGTAACATTAGACTGTCAATTTGATAACGTTGTTTTTGTTCAACCTAAATTAGATCGATCACTAGACAATTCAACGATCTTGATATTTCCACGATAACTTCGCATGATATTCATATATATAATTCAAGTATTTAATTTTTTTAAGACGATTTTTTCAAAATCTTTTTCTATATTATGTGATAACTTTAGGTTCGTTACAGACTTTAGACTGCAGTGTGTGATCCTAACAGCAACTATTTGAATTTATTGGATTTTGTATTTCGTGTTTATTACTAAAAAAAAAAAAAAAACAGTATTTTTAACCCTACGTATTTCTAATTTTTAAAATACGTCGTGTGTACCACGTTTTTTTATTTATTAATTATTTAAAAAAGAAAGTTTCTTTTTCGACTGACTGAAGTCAAAAGTAGATAAAAGCAATTCATTAATTATTTGGGGATAGTTCCTTAATGAAATACATTTTTTTTTTTTATACTTCAAGCACATGAATCAATTTAGTATTCTCATTTTTGATCGATTTTATATTCAAATTTGGTACACACGATGTTTGGGTAAAGTCCGAGCCGAGGAAACGTCTTGTTATCAGCATACAATCCAAATTCGAAATTTTAACGCGATAATTCATTATATTTCTAAAATTCAAAATATCCATGATCGAAAGTTGAAAATTCAAGACTGAAAGCTGAGAGTTTATTTTCAAATTCACATTCGAAACAATGAATCTAAAATTATGTTTTATTCAAAAATTGACAATCCTCCGATAGTCGATTAAAAATCATTCTCATAAAGACTGCAGTTGAGTGAAGAGAAAAATTTGTTTCTAAAACGTGAAAAGAAAAATACCTGCCGTTTTCTCGACCTCTGATACATAAAATAATCCCAAATTATATACAGATTGGGAGAAAAAAAAAACTAAAAAAACTTGAAATTTATTATAAAAATTGCCGTTGATCGCACACAGGTCGCCCGTAAATTGGCCATGGTTGAGGCCGATCTTGAGCGTGCTGAGGAGCGTGCCGAGGCTGGAGAGTCGTAAGCATCTTTATACAAAAAAAAAAAACTAAAAACAAAGCAGAGTGTCGAGTGAAGTCTGCGCATTTGTTTGAATGCAATTTTTATGTTGTTATGTTTTTTATATATGTATATATATTTTTTTCTTAAATGTCGTTACTTTGACCAAAAGTATATCGATTCGACCACATCACGACGAAGCGGACCGATGACCCGGAAGAATCTGAAGCGTTGGAGGATACCGGATGATTTTTGTTTTATGTATTTTTGGATTGTTTAACGTTTAAGTTATTTTGCACGAAAATTAACAAAGATTTTTGTTTCGTCTAAAAAAAAAAAAGCATCAGAATACGAACGTTTGTTTCTTTACTTTACGCATGACACGTGTGGCTGTTTTTTTTTACTTAGGTTGCCAGGAAGCTAGTCATGATGGAACAGGATCTTGAACGTGCTGAGGAAAAAGCTGAACTTTCCGAATCGTAAGTAGGATGTTCAGATCGCATGAAATGTACACTTTTTTTAAATTATTATTCAAGCTTATTGTATTATTTTGTATCTAATAACATATTGAACAAATTAAAGTTTGTTCATACGAGATGAAAATCGGAGTCAAAACTGACTCTTCGATTTTACGATACCAGTAAATTTCTATTCGTAAATTTGTGCAACGAACACTTGAAAAAAAATAGGCTCTAAAAAAAAAGATAGGTTTAAAAAACGCTTATAATACGAGTGTAATAATTGTGATAAAGATACAGCAGTCTTATCAATCATAAAATGGACGATAAGATCCCCGAGTGGGACGAAGATAGATTTTCTAATTCTGAATTAAAATCTTTTCTTGCCTACACGATCTGGAAGTCACTGTTCGTTGTACCATTTTCGATTCGACTAAAAAAAAAAAAAAAAATTGAATGAAAATTTGAGTATTTGATTTACAGAAAGATCGTCGAGTTGGAGGAAGAACTTCGCGTCGTTGGAAACAACCTGAAGTCCCTTGAAGTTTCTGAGGAGAAGGTAAGATCGTCAGATCTAATGACATAATTCAGAGATTACATATACCGAATACTTAGAGAGAAATAATTAGGAGTACAACTTTTTTTTTTTGGTCTTGACGGAATATATTTATTATCACTTTAATTTTTTCTCGATTATAAGTCGTAATCTTGCATCAGTATTTTTTTATTTCAAGATAGGTATACTCGTGATTCACTTGCTTTCAATCACCACAAGGTCAATTAAAATGCGTCACTTACGTATTTTTATCTTCACACAATTTTATATCACAAATAACTACGAATCGTTGATTTGAAAAAAAAAGCTAATTTAGAAATGTGAATGTTAAGCAGAAATAATAGTTGTTTTCACTATTTATCGTAATTGTTCCGCTGATAGAAATAAATAAAAAAACAGTTCGAAAAACTGATGTCGAGATCTGTTATAGTCATGACTCAATCGTGGTTGATATAGAATATTAATGAAATATTGTAATACGTGTACATAGGCAAACCAACGTGAGGAGGAATACAAAAACCAGATTAAGACTTTGACCACCCGTCTAAAGGAGGTAGAGACCGAAATAGTGTCTTGAAATTTTTTGATTGATTATCAATTTTTAATTTTGACGTTTTCCATTAACCGAAATGACGAATAACAAAATGCATTTTAGATATCGAAAATTAATAAAAGTACATAGACGATATCGATTTATTAGAGAAGTATATCACACAAATTGAATAATTATTCTCTTTGACTCGTACGTCAATAATTAATTAATTAATTAATTTGTGATCTTGTATATTTTATCTAATAATAATATTCGTTAGGATCTTCGATTACGATGAACGAAGCATGTCATCGATATATTATTTAATTACTTATTCATTCAGATGAATTAACAAAAGTGTTTTTGTTTTTTTGTTTGTTTTCTGCATTTCTGTGTGTTTTTTAACTAAAAAACAAACCAGGCGACACAGAGGGAGGAAACTTTCGAAGGACAAGTTAAGATTTTGGACAGCCAACTGAAAGAGGTGAGAATCATTCTCAGGGTATTTTTTCAAATTTTTTCCTCAACGGTGGCGGGAAGTAATATCTTTTCAATTTCTTTTTTTTTTTTTTTAATCGATATTCGCTCTACTCTTTGTCATTGTTACTATAGAATGTTGCCAACGCCTCTGTAACACACCTTTGATTACAAGTATCACGTTACTCGAGATAAAAAATGACGAGAAAGAATTTTTTACAGTACCTAGAATAATAAATAAATTCATTCATTCATTAAATTCTTGATTTTTATCGAATATCAATTAGATTTGTTCCATTTAATTAGTTTAATGAGAGTTATTTTATCAATCTACCATATCACGAACTTTTGAAGCCATTGTTATCACAAGGTAATGAAACATACTCGATTTTTAGTGATTTAAATAGAAGAATATGATTAATCTAACAAAATACTAATTTTTAGTGATTGAAATTAACTGTAAAGTGTGACAATGAGCCAGCTGATTGCATTTTGTTGTTGTTGTTGCTGTTGTTTACAAGTTTTATTAACTAACTTTTTTTTTTTTTTAGTCTGTTCTTAGTGGAATTTAATCGACGATTCTCAAATTTCTTCAATTTCGATTGAATAAACTGATTTTATTCATTGTTTCCTCCTACTTTTTCAATATATCAATAAAATTTAAACGTCGAGGTTTCAAATTCCACGAAGATTTCAACTTCTGGGGGTTTTAATTTTGAAACAATTTATTCACGTTCTTTTAATCTTCCTTCTCACAGGCTGAGGCTCGCGCTGAATTCGCCGAGAGGTCCGTGCAAAAGTTGCAGAAGGAGGTCGACAGGCTCGAGGGTTTGTATTTATTTATTATAACTAATATCCTCAGTCCGAAGCCCCTTTGGGGCTCACAGTTTATAAAAAAACGAACATTCGGTGATACCTGGTAAAAATTGACCATTTACATTATTATACAGAATTATTATTATCTTTTTTTTTTAATACCATTCTGTGAAAATCGTGAATAATAACCAAAAACCGCAATTTAATGACCTGAAAACGTGTGAAAGAATTACAAATGAACTGTTTAGTGTGTCAAACTAATTTTTACAGGTGTTTTTTTTTTTCTAATTATTATTACATACTGCAAGATTGAAGGGATTCGAAAGGAAACAACGTCTCCGACTTAAATGTTGTTTTTGCTGTTTTATTTTAATTTTTAAATATTGATTTTTGATTTTGATTTTCTCTAAAAAAAAAAAATATTAACAAAATTTACAGACGATCTAGTTGCCGAGAGGGAGAAAAATAAATTGCTTCAAGAGGAGATGGAGGCAACGCTGCATGACATCCAGAACATGTAGAAAATTATAATATTTTCCAGAGCGATTCCATAAAAAAAAAAAAAAAGATACACAACATTTTCTACACACGCGCTTGTTTTGTTGGTGCACGCCTAACATAACAGAATATAAACAAAAACATAACGCAAAAAAAAAGAAAGAAATAATAATTTACATATAAACCATATTTAAATTAAATTTTCATTAAGTTATAGTTAGGTTTTTGCCAAGTTTTTCTTTTTTCTTTTGACACTTCGAGCAGGAAAAAAAGACAAGACGACGATATTCGTATCAAAAAATGAAGAAAAAAAAGAACCCGTCGAATCGACGATACATTCGGTTATTTTAATTTTTCTGAAATTGGAAAATTAATTAAGAAACAAAAATAAGAACACTTATCCGCTTATTTACTTGAAAATAATTCCGTTATGACGTTTTGTCTTCGCTGCAGTAATTGAAAGTAAAATAAAAAAAACGTGTGAAGACTGAAAAGAAAAAAAAACGTTTCATCGTCATTAACGACGGGTTTTTTTGTTCTTTTTTTTTCTTTAATTAATAAATACAACGTAAAACATCAACGGATAAATAATAAAAAAAAAGCTCTGAGGTATAGATTCTTTTTTCATCGCTCTAGTGCAGTATTTTTTCTTCCCCCTCTCATTTTATAATTATCGGAGATTCAAGCCGCCGTTAATCATTCCGGTTTTAAATTGCACGATTCTCCCTCAGACCTCCCAGTTCGATATCCATCAACGTATAACATGCAAAAAAAAAAAAAAATACGTCCACCTCGTGCAACCCCATTCTTCAATCACACGTCGTTTCCCTGTATATATTATTAAGATATATTTTCCTTATTATTATTATTATTATTATTATTATTATTATTATTATTATTATTATTATAAAATATAAAAATACAAAGACAAGAAAGATTGAAGAAGGAGAATAATTGAAGAAACAAAAAAAGATTATATATATATATTAAATTTTACGCAGTTAAATGAATAAATATTTTTCTTAATATTGAAATATAATATTTATATTGAAAAATAAATAAAAATAAAAAATCCGTTTGACCAATTCGTACGCGGGATTATAAAATACGAGTAAGAAAAAAAGAAGAAACTGAATCAATTTGAAAAAATTAAATAAACAAAACGGATCTCGCGTTTTGAGCGGAAAGTTGAGAATCACAGATGTTAATTTTTTTTCTTCTTCTTCTTCTTGACGAACGCTCATAACGTTTAGAGAATTCGTGTATGAAAGAAAATTAATAAATTAGATGCATGCACAGATTAAAAGAAACAAATTTAAATATTTTAATTATTATTATTATTATTATTACATACATATATAGTATAAATATAAAAAAAAAAAGCGAGGACAATTTATTGAGTATATCAGGATTATCTATAAACACATTCCTGTAGGATATATAGTTTTCTATCTCTGTTTTATTTTTCTTTTCTCTTTTCGGTTCGTAGGATGATTTTTTTTTTTCTCTTTTTACCGAAACGATCGAAGCGTGTGAAACAGTTTTTGATATTCGAACAATGTTTTTTTTCTTTTTTTTTTTTTCTATCACGATCATTGCAACTTTTCACGTTGATTAATTGAAAGAAGAAGAAAGAAAAAACAGATGAAGAGAAACTGCACAATATTTTTTCCTACGTTCTTCGCATTATTGTTCATTCCATAGTTAGGAATATTACTTCCTCCCCCTCCCCCTCCTCTTTGTTTTTCGTTTTTGAGAAAAAAGAGAATTTCTAAGAAACGATACTTGAGTTATTAGTATACATTAATTTACTTAATTAATAATTGAATATAATAAACAAAAAAAAACATAAAAAAACATAATTAAATATTAATAATAATAATAACACTAATATTATTGTAATAATTATTATATATTATGCTATTATTATAAATCTGTTTATAATATATATTTTCATTTTGAAAAAATTGAGTGTGTTGTTTTGTTTGGTGTTTATTATTTTTCTTTTTCATCTTCATATTCTTTAGTTGTTAACTAATTACTATTATCGTAATTATATCCTTGTTTAGTTGATTTTTTTTTTTTTTTTCATAAGCCTCCTTTCTCACATTATTATTTGCAGCTAGGTTGTTAATTTATGATGTAACGTTTTTTTTGTTGTTTTTTTAACAACTGCATGGAAACATGGCGAGAAAAAAAAATGGATTATAATCCAAAGCCATGGCTAGTAAGTATAGAATTTGTTACTTTTATTTTATCCCGCATGAATTATTTTTTCTACAATCTTTTTATTCTTTCAAATTGTCTCACACACACCTTAATCGACACATTTTCGCTCCAATAAAAAGACGATGAGAAAATGAAATCTGTAACTGAGCACAAGCATTAATTAAAAAAAAAGTCACAGCATTTTTTTATCATAAAAAAAAGATCATCAGTTTCATTTCTCATTATCGAATAGAAAAGCTTTCGCTTTAATTAACCGCTTTGAACTATGCTTCATAAATTTGCTTGCAGACGAGATGGTCGTCGAAAAGGAGAAATACAAAGAAATTGGAGACGGCTTGGATCTGGCATTCGAAGAGCTGTATGGTGTCTAGGAAAAATCGTCTTTTAACGCTTCTTTTTTTTTTTAATATTATTTTTGTCTTTCCTTCTTTTTCACTTTCCGCTTTTTGCTTATTCACATTTTTCGTAAGTTAACAGCTGCTTATTACCACTTTATTCACAATAGTTTCATAGTATCCTCAGCTTTATTTCACGTATCAAAGCATTTTTCACAGATTATTTTTTCATTAGTATATCAAGAAACTCGAACTCTTGTGGATCTTAGAAACAATTCAGAAGATTATACAAATTGTTAAGACGAAATATAAATTAAAATGATTTGGGAACAGATTGAGATGAACTCAAGTCCACGAAGGTGAAGAGTTTCGTGATTATTTAGATCCTTTTGTTTATTTGAATCGAATGGGGTATAATTATCAGCTATGGTGTCGGATTAGCTTATTGTTATGAACTGTGTAAAATTTCCTTACAGACGAACTCGTCCACGAGAAGGAGAAGTACAAATACATCTGCGACGACCTCGACCTCACCTTCACCGAATTGGTCGGTTAAATCAGATCGTCTATTTGTTTCAAAAATCTTGTGCACGTGGGACAAAACAAAAAATATTAAACAACAACAACAAAAAAAGAAAAGAAAATGTCCAACAACACAATCGCAACGTCAAATCACACACACACACACAACTGTCTATTATACGTCAATTTACAATTACTTGTATTATTATAATTAAAATTAATATATTATAAACACGTTGTTCTAAGTTGGTTATCATTATTTCATCTTTCGTAGATTATCGTTATCACTTGTGTGTAGAAACGTCTCTCTTTAACAAACACCTAACATCAATTTTTTAATTTCATTCTCTATATACAGACTAACACGAACCGGAATATTTCATATAATTCTACTAACTTTATATTCCAGCTCAACCTGAACACTAACAATAATTTTTGCTTTCCAGTACCGAAAATGCCATTACAGGGTGTCTAGCTGTCGGGAAAATCGGGAATCGTCAGGAAATTCAGACTCATATCCTGGATTTTTTTCATTTTTCACCTACAGATTGTACAATTTTCTAAAATATCTAAAATCGCGCCTTAATTTCTTGGAATTGAAACGTTTTTTGGTATGTTTGGAATCTGATCAAATTAGCAAATTTTCCCATTTCGATCAAACTGAGGCTGCTTTACGCCTAAATTTTTCGATTCAAAATTTGTTTCCCAGTTCGATTCTTGGAGCGTTATATGAACGTCGAAAAATTTGAGCCAAAACTAGCCTACTTAGAATTAAAGAAGGAGAATTTAAAAAAATTTATGATACTCCAATCGTCGTTAATAGGAAACGCAATAATTTGATAATTGAGTATATATGTAAAATGAAATTACAAGAAAAATTTACAATCTTATTTTCCAACGAAAGTTCTTGTTTCTTCAAGTTTTAGGGAATTTTAATTCAAAAATTGTGTTCCTTGAGTAGATTGGGTTCCAAAATTCCTGAAAAAAAATTGAAATTTCCAACTGAAAAATCGGGAAATGTCAGGGAATTCGATACGCAATTGACACTAGACGCCTTGTATCATAAAAAATGTTAATCCTACTTGATACTAACGATTGTGTCCCGATTCATTAACATTACTAACAATCCGCTTATGCTCGTACCCGCAATTTAAAATTACAGATGAGCTGCTCAACGAACGAAGCAAGTACAAAGCGATCGCGGACGAGATGGACCAAACGTTCGCCGATTTGGCGGGATATTAGTTGAACATTTTGAAATTTTTTCATTCTTTTATAATTAATTTATGAAAATCGGTCAGCGTATTAAATTATAACTGTAATTACAAATCACCCCACGATCACACTGCCACAGATCGTTACGATATACTGTTATATATTATATTAGCTGATCATCTCTGTATCTAGTTATGTAACGTGAGCTAATATTTATGCTACAAAGTTCAAAATGGTCGACTCAAAAAGTGTTCGTACCGCTTCAAAAAGCGAATTTTGCGTTATGTCACACCGAATTAGTATATAACCTAAGGTTGTACAAATATCCACCGAAGGACTTCAATGCTATTCAAATCCCGCTGAAAATAATGACGACAATAACAAAAAAAAAAAGGAAATTTTTCCTAATTCTTCGTCATACGATGAAATATTTCGTAGTTTCTTTCCCGTCATTATTTTCATGAATTAAAGATAATTTTTATCCGTTATTCATAGAAACAAAAAATTTTTTATTGACGAGCTTCCGGTCTAAAGCGCAAAATATTTATAAAAAATCGTATCATTTATGGATTTACCAAGAAGTCTTTACCAATGTTGGTATGGAGACGTGAGAAAGTACAAAACAACTTTTTCGGTTCGTCCCTTGAGAAAGTTCAGCATCAGCACCAAAAACCCTTTTCACAGTTTGAAGTCCTTTTAATTATACACGATCTTAATTGTCCAGTAACGCGTGTGACGATTGGCTTGTTTTGTCGATTTAAAAATTTTTATAATCACTTGACAAAAAAAAAAAAAGAGATAAGAAATTAAATATGTATAGCGAAGAACGTATACTTGCAGGACAATTACGTTCGGTTATGAAATCTGTGGTGGATTTTGAAAGTAGATTTTTTTATTTCTAGCTACATTAGATTTTTGAATTATTGCTCGCGAACGATTTTGGGGTTTAAAAATGAAACCAAAGACACCATCGAGTGAATTTCCCCCACGATATAATAACATAAATTATAGAAATTTGGTAACTCGAGGTGAATACCTATTTTCCTCTGTAAACTCGTATCTGTTTCTCATACACGAGTATTATAAGATAAATATTCGAAATTGTAACATGTATGTATTTTTGGAATCAACCACTCCTTTTGAGAAAGTGGGAAACACGTAGGACGTCCCCCCTCAATATCAAACGACTAGTTTAAAATTCGTCGTTGAATATATTTAGCTTTTTGCTTTGCCCGGATGAAAGTCAGTCTCTCTCTCTCCGCTTTTATCGGCTATGGCTATATTAACGGCAGGTTTATCATCATACGTTATATAAACTCGTAGGCATATGGATATGAAGACGATATTTTCATGCGATACATCAGAAAGAAAAAAAAATTTATTTACCGGATGTATAAATTTGAAGTTTGGGAACCCGAAACTGTTCCCTGGCACGTGCAAATGAAAATTGAATTGTTGGTAGTGAAATTGAAAAAAAAGCTTGTTTCATAAGTTGTGGAAAAAGATTGAGAATCATTATATTCTTAACAAGTATTAAAAATCAGTTTTTCACTTATCGAGGGTAACATATACCTATGACTAGAAACGTTATTTGAGAATGTAGAAAATTTTTGCCTTATAATAATTCCGATCGACATTCCAGACCATTACAAAGCTGCAGTATATAATGTATTATGTAAGCTCATAGTTTTAAAGTTAGCAATTTCATTAGTGGCTTTTTTTACGAGAAAATAATATGAAAAATAAAAAAAAAAAGACAAGAAACAGTGGCGTCGGGGTATCTTCTGCCCCATTATAATCAAATGTCAGAACACATGCGCATGGACCAAGGCTTCCATCATTACCCTAGATACACATTTTTTAAATCAGAGCCTTGACCATGTCTAGAGATGACATTTTATCGATTGTATGAGTTTTATTAGTTATTGATAATATTATGATTGTCGTGATTATTGAGCATGTATCCCGTGCGAAACCTTGGCCCTTGCGAATGGTGGGCATAATAATTCATATAGTAATAAAATAGTGAGGGAGAATAACCACGAAGAGTCGTGAGTTGTCCCGCCATGTCTTAAAAGACGAAATATACTTTTTTCATTGACAAATAAGAACAAACGAGTTGACATCATTTACATCACCACCCGGAATAATTCCTATCCCATTGTATCCAGTTATAATTCTTTATATACGTATTTTGACGACGCTTCGATTGCAAGTACAACATGCAACAAATTTTTCAAACTGAATGACGGTGATTAAAATTATCAGTATATTGTTTACTCATTGTCAAAATGCAACCTGAAATATTTTTTCACCATCAGCCGATGGGAAAGGAAATAAAAATCAATCAGTCGACATGTAACTTGTCTGTATAGCATGGATGGAAATCTGCATTCCAAGAAATTTTATCGATTCTGGGCGTTGAAATTTCTGCAGAAAGTTTAAGTGATCGTCACTAATTTGAAAAAGCACAACTTATCCTTAGTCTGAATTATTATTTGCGCGTGTTACATGAGGTCCATTTTTTGTGCAATATTCGGATATTTATGGTTGCATGAATGAATAGTTTCAGCGAATGTTCTATTGTTTTTGCATCCTATTCTTGGGACACATAAATGATTTTGTTTTAGAGTAGGTAGCACTCGGTCGTCGGTGATGTCACTGGGTGGATTATTTTTGGCAGTGTTCCAGGTCCAATTTTGACTTTGATTATAATACTTCTTTGCAAGCGGTTTGAACGCATGAAAAAATCTTGGGGTATGGATCCTCCGGTTCATTGATTAACGGGGTACAAACGATTTAAGATTTCGAACAAGACAAAAGTGCCAAAAGTCATTTTCCATACTGTAAAATGTTTTCCACCCGATTCTGGAAACACATTTATCTACTTATCTACGATTATCTACGGCCCAATTTCAGATTTTCGGGTCTCAATTGACTAATCGTTAAAGAGGCCTTTTCAAAATGAACGGAGTACTTTTTGATGAGCTTAAATTATTTTGACCCGAGTTATTGCGAGAAGTAACGTATGAAAACAACGAGACGCTGTTTTATATTAGTAAATAGTATACTGTGCACCAAGGGAGGAAAGGACGTTTTTGCTCACGAGCGTCTAGCTCCGTTGCCACCGAACCGAAGGCTAGAAAGGGCACTACACCGAGGGAGCGGAAACGAAGAAGAGTTTCCGGTCGGTAAAATCACTCGTTGCCCACCGAAAACAGGTAACAAAATTAGCTTTTCCATTCATGTATGGGAAAAAAAGCAATTTCGGTCCAGAAATGGGACAGGGCGCCTGGAGGAAGTAATATCTGCCCAGGGGTGGTAAAGCCTACTGATATGACCTTCTTCTGTCGCCCTATATCATTGGGTGCAGGAACTTCCTCATTTTGGTACGCAAAAATGGTATCGCGATCAATGATGTCAAAGAGAAAGTTATGGTATCAATGTATGGTAAAAATGAAGTAAGAATCTTGCGTTCTATAGTTGTTGGTCGGATTGTTGACAGGTGGCGGCAGTATTCGCGATTCTAAGATCCCAGCCTTTGTATCTTTTCTTTTTCTCTTAATAATAATAATAAAAAAAAATCCTAGTTTTGAAGATCGGCATAGTGTCTATATCTCACATGTTTACAAAATGATTATAAATATATCTTTTACTCCTAGTTTTAAATATCTTCGAATCCGTTGGATGTCGACGGTCCCTCGATTCCCCGGCTACTGGCAAACCAATTTATCATCATGTTTGGTTTATGATCCAAAATTGTTACAGATCATCCCAATCCCTAAAAATATAATTCTTCGGGAACAAATTAAATTGACAACCCATTAAAAATACTTCGCGGTAAATTAATGGCATGTTTTCCAAAATCCAGTTTATTGTACTTGGGCTAAAAATACGAATTTCAATCTCCCACCCCCACAGTTCGAAAAAAAATTCGATATTATCGAGGTCAAGTCGTTCAAGTTACAATCCATTGGTAGAATTTTATTAAAAATTTCGATAAACCTAGGACAGAAAGTCATAGAACTTCTAATGGAATGACTTCACCAACTCTTCACCATCTTATTTTTCCTCGCAAATTCTATCGTATTTATTTATACCGCAAGATCTTGATAGTAAAAAAATCTCGGATGTAACGTCAATAACTGTCTAATTAAATCTACTACGTAAATTTTTTTTTGGGGAAAATTATCAGTCTTCTAGCCGGGTTGTAGACAGAAATTTTAGACAAGGTCTGGTTGAGGGCAACCGCGAGCTGCGCGTTCTCCGACGTTCAACGTCAGCTGATTCTGACGTAATTTCTTCTCCGTCTTCATTACACCCTCTCGACTTACTCGCGACGTCACTCACTCTCTTCTCTGACTCAAAACTCATGCCTCATTTGCCTCGAAGCTAAACCTCGAAGAATCTGGATTCCCAATCCTGTCAATTTTTAATTAACTTTATACTCGTTGATAGAAAAATGATCGCAAAAGGATCTGATAGATCTGTTCGTTTCGTATTTCCGATGATCCCACACGCTTTCATTCTCGTCCTCAACTTTTATTTAACTTTCGGAGGGGCACACTGCAAATTTAACGCTTCTGTCCGAATATGCTAAGCTCCGTGCCAAAGACCCAGTTTACAGATATAGCCGGGTGTCGTGGTATGTTATAACAGATTTAAAGACACTAAAAAGAACGCCGGATCAGATCGGATGACTATGGAGCCGGGGTTTTTCAAATCTGCTCAATTTCATCACTTCGCACTTCGTACATCATCATCGTACCTGAATTTGCAAAAAATCTATAGATTCATGAAGACGGTATTAATAAACAGATCTCTTCGTCTTATCTCCGAGAGATAAACTTGCAGCTTTTCTTTCGCTTACGTTGCTAGATTGCATAAATCTTTATTTGAATTTCGCCAATTTAAAGTGCGTGAGGAAAGCTGAGCTTCAAGGGATAATTAAGATTCGAGTATTTCGCTGGGCTCCGCTGGGTTTCGGGTCTGAAGACGGGGAGGCTGGCTGCTCGCCATTTTTGGGTTCCCCACCAGCGAGTTTTTGGGAACGCGATGCTGACGGGCGCCGCGACGGCACTCGACTCGCGTCGCTCTACTCGCTCGGGTAGGTAAGTGCTTTTAACCCCCTTTTGCAGTTTTTTTCACAAGCTTTTCTCACAACAGTCAATTGCAGCAGTTTTTGTGCAGTTTATATATTATCGATAAAAGGCACGGTAGAAAAAAAGCTTCGCAATTGTAACAAAGATCCGGAATTACTATTATTTGTCCTGCTTTTTGATTTCATCAGATAATTTTCTATCACAAAGTTTTCTTCTTATTTTACTTCACACATAGAATGAAGATCGTGAAAAGTGTTTAAAAAAAAAGCGTCATTTAAATTTACGCGGGTCGCATAAAGGATGCAGTTTAGCTCCCCGAACTCCTTGTGACGGATAAATTCTTGCAGGATAATGTGCTGTTCGAATAATTGCGGCGATACTTCTATAAGATTGAAAAAAATGGACGAATTCAGCACGAATAAAGAAGAAACTAAAAGTCTTCGGGGATGCTGCTGCTTTACTGAAATCTGCAATATTAACAACGCTTCGCTTATGCATCAAGGGCTTACTTTTCAATTGCATTATTCCGTAATGTCGTAAGTAGCATTAACACCATAACACCTGTTGTTCGTCCCATTGCGTCCGTCAAACAATTTCTTCCCATGTCCTCATAATCGTTCGTCGAAATATGTGTCATCTTCTTTGTTCTGTATTCGCTGTCTAACCAACCCTTGTGAATGCTAACAGTCATCAGCTGATTTGTCGAGTGTTTTAACCCAGATATTCTGAGACTCAAACAAAAACCCTGAAGACCTCGGCTGGGATTGGAAAAACGTTGTTTAATCGTATAAAAAAAAAGATTGGTGGAGTGTCACAAATGTTGAGGAATCGACGATGATTGAATGAGCCGAAGCATCGGGATGAAACGATTGAATGATATTCCCATAAATTTTTCCGGTTTTATTGTTGCCAGATGGGTGTGAAAAAGCTTCAACGTCGTTTATCATCAACGAAATCGCATTGGTTTCGCAAAAGTTTGGTCAATTTCTATAAATACTTCACGCAGTTAGATCGGATGTCGGTCGGAGTTGGGAGCCAAGTAAAGCTCGATCCTCTGGGATACAGAAGCTCGGCGTCAGCCGACGTTGTCTTATTAATAGACCGGCCTCTCCACAGCTATTTCCGTAGACGCCGTTTTCTATGATGGCATTTTGAGCCGAGGCACGTCGCCTCGGCAAGCCGAATATGATCCTCCATACAAGCGGGCAGAAAACAAGGGAAATAAATATCATTACTCCAGTTCCCACCCCCCGTAACGCGTTTATCTTTATCTCCTGACCACACAACCTCCGGCCATATTGGTTCTCACTTTCAAGGCTGAAACGCCCAGGGCTATTTAGGCGATCCAATGTTTTGATGCTACTGGAACAGATTCTTGCCCCCCTTCGTTGTTCTTAACGCCATTTACGTGACAATTGGCACCATTGGTCGTAGAAACATGCATCTGCAGTTTTATGTGTAAGCAGAATATCACAGCTTTTCATATCTTCGTTATGCATGGTTTACAGGTCTTCGTGTGTTACGTAACTTTGGGCAGGTTCTTCTTCCAAGAACCGAAGCTTCCGTTTCATCGGTACCTTTAGATATAAGAAGAATTAATGGCTTCGGAGATAATTCATGTCGATGGAATGTTGAATATGTGTATGCTGAAGACTGAAAGAGTTCGATTGCTTTGGAACTTGAAACGTGGTAGACGAGAATATTGCTGATTTATAATTCTACGTTTTGTGCAGCGGTTGTTTTAGTTACGTGAGGAAAGTCGAAAAGAAAAAGCCGCCACCATGGACGCGATCAAGAAGAAGATGCAAGCTATGAAGCTTGAGAAGGACAACGCGCAGGACAAAGCCGATACCTGCGAGGGACAGGCCAAGGAGGCCAACCTCCGTGCGGACAAAGTCCTCGAGGAGGTCAACGACCTTGTCAAGAAGCTGCAGCAGGTTGAAGCCGACCTTGTAGCCAACAAGGGAAATTTGGAGCAGGCCAACAAGGACCTCGAAGAGCGTGAGAAGTCCCTGACCAACGTAAGCCGCCCGTTTACATCGATCACCAGAAAAGAACAGATCCGCTAAATCTGATCCTTGTTTGTCACAGGCTGAGTCCGAGGTGGCTGCTTTGAACAGGAAAGTACAGCTGATCGAAGAAGACTTGGAGCGATCCGAGGAGCGTCTTGGAACCGCATCAACTAAGCTCACCGAAGCCTCCCAGGCCGCTGACGAGTCTAGCCGGTAAATGGATGATTTTTCGAAACTTCAATCTTGTGGAAATCGGAGTTTCTTCGGTGTTAACAGTTTCCCTCCTCTTACAGTATGTGCAAAGTATTGGAGAACCGCAGCCAACAGGATGAGGAAAGGATGGACCAGCTCACGAACCAGCTCAAGGAGGCTCGTCTCCTCGCTGAAGACGCTGACGGCAAGTCTGACGAAGTTTCTCGCAAGCTTGCCTTCGTTGAAGACGAACTTGAGGTAGCTGAGGACCGTGTCAAGTCCGGAGAAGCGTGAGTATTTTTTTAAATACCGTTGAACCCCTAGTTTTGGGGCAGTTGTCGCAACGAGTATAATAATCGCATTTCAGCAAGATCATGGAGCTCGAGGAGGAACTCAAGGTCGTCGGTAACAGCTTGAAATCCCTGGAAGTCTCTGAAGAAAAGGTACGATTATCGGGTTATTTCTTTTTTACCGATGTTAAACCGATCTTTTTCACCTTCTCTTCAGGCTAACCAACGAGTTGAGGAATTCAAGCGTCAATTGAAGACCTTGACCGTCAAGCTAAAGGAAGCTGAAGCTCGTGCCGAATTCGCCGAGAAGACCGTCAAGAAACTCCAGAACGAGGTTGACAGGCTTGAGGGTGCGTTGAAATTCTTGCCACGGTTTTTACTCATATCTGGAAAAAAGGATAAATTTTTATCAATCGTCGTTCTAAAATCTCAGAACGAGAGTATCTCGTTAATTAATTTACTGTGTCAACAGGATATCACTAACAATTGATTTTTGTTAATGTTAAAAATGGATTGAATTCACTAAAACGGTGTGGTTTTCTTCACGCTATCCGTCGATTACGGCTTTTTTGACTACAGTTCTGATTTTATTTTCGTTTATTTGAACGTCGATAATTAGTCTTCATTGATCCATTCATCGAATCAGTGAAAATATTGGAGACTTTCGGTATCGGATAAGTAACCGGTCGTTTCTCGTTGCAGACGACTTGTTCCACGAGAAGGAGAAACACAAAGCTATTTGCGACGACTTGGACTCGACATTTGCTGAACTTACTGGCTACTAAATAACACACACATTACCTAGATGAAAAAAATGAGACCCATTCCTATCGCGATTCCTGATACACGCATAAACCCGGTCCAATATTTTATTTTTATTTGATTTTTTTTCATTCCAACTTCTACATCTGATTATATCGTTGTCTTTTATTTTTTACTCGTATATGCTATGGAAACTATATTTTGTTTTACAATTCTATATAATCGTTGATTTTGAAAAAGTGAGAAAATTAAATTGTCCTCTCGATTTTTATCACACAGACATCGTTACACGATTAGATATTTCGACTCGGTACTCGATCGCACACAGTTCCAACAATTTAACACGATCTAGCTTTTTAGCTTCGCTACATCTGCAGACGCAAGCCAGGTACTTTTGATCCCTGTAGCTAGCTGTGTACGTTGAACCGTCAAAAAAAGCAGAAGAGATAGCAAAAGAATCCTAAGAACTTTACAAAGTACTTGATACAAGTTCGACAATTTGAATAGAAGAATATTTGCGTTCCATAATTCCTGCGCCTCGATGAATCCAATGACAAGCATCGTGTTAATCACTCGCATTCCCAACGCTCTAATATTAAAAAAAAAAAAAAAAAAAACCCGAGACCATGACGATACTTTTGTGACGTTTACCCCGGAGTTCAAACATTCATTAATTCATTATTCACGTAATTGTTTCATTTATTACGTATCAAATTATGCTTGGTTGCAAAATTGACAGCGGCAATCAAATGTTCGGTGTCATCACATCTTCATATTCATCGTCCCGTTTTATTCCCTACGATACTTGAATATATTTAGTGTCGGAAAGTTTTGGATAATTCTAATAGAAAAACTTATTGACGATTTATTTGTTCACCCCGAAATAGAAGTAAATGGAAATTGTCGAGTAGCTGATGTTAATCTGTGTATGTTTTTTGTTGAATTGCAGACGAGCTTGGAATCAACAAGGACAGATACAAGTCTTTGGCCGACGAGATGGACTCCACCTTCGCCGAATTGGCTGGATATTAATTACTCTATTTCCCACCGATCAGTAATTACGAATATCATCAAGAATATATTAATAATATCTCGCCATCGAAACTATACACAACAAAAAACATATACAAGAACAACAACCACACAACATCTGAAGACACGTTTTATTATCACCACATTATGTTAATATACGGTTATATAAATATTATATTAATAAATATTATTACTACTTATTGTACGAAATGGTACGGTATGGTATCTAATAAATTTAAACTTAAAAGCTAACCGATTATGTGTACTTTTGGGACTTTCAAGTCCTTTTGCTTCTAATTGACTATTATTTTAGGAACAAAAAATTAATTAACCCTACGTAATTAATTCTCTACAATAAATCATTATACTATTTACGAAGATGGTGTTCTCCTTCTAAAAATCTCTAGTCCAACTTTTTATGCATCCATGTTGAAATTTTGTTCTTACAATTGAAGAGTAAGAAATATCATCTTACCTTTGATAATCTTGGAGTAGACATTAAAAATATTATTTCATATTGACGATCAAAGAATAATCAGAAATTATCACATAAAGAAGATTTATTAAGTCAGTGTGGTATTTCATAACTAGCGACTACACTGTAAACAAATGATAAAAGGATACAGCTCTGCAAAAAATGTACAAGAAATAAACCTTCTTTTATTTTGTTGCAATATGATATTCCCGGGCTCACAATCAGCTTAACATTTTCGTTGTTACCGACAGTGAATTTTATTCAGAGTTTGTATCATCAGCCAGTCAAATAACGTCTGTAGAGAAATCTTCCTCTGCCGACTTCCCATTCCGTGCATTCAAATGCCTCCTAAAGGAAAGAATTGCAATCATCGTTAAAACTACGGTTGTGAAAGTTGAATACTGCCTTACCAATCGTCGGTAAAATTCACTTAGCCTACCGTCGATAATAATATTCCGATTAACCGACGTTTGGTAAAATATTCTACAAGTTACCGGCCGAGGTCGATAATAGATTCTTTAGCGACCGAAGCTCAGAAGAATATTTTGTCTTACATTATTTCATACAGAACCGTATATAAATGAAGAAGACCTTCCTTGAGCATATCACCTCACGTCAGATGAATACATTTTTTTGGAACAGTGGGGAAAGGCACATCAGATATTCCAATTGGCATAATAACGATCGTCTCGTTCTCGAAGACTCTATTGACAGTGGATAAGTGGGATTGCGACGAGTTCAACTTCCAGTCAAGAAATAATTAGAAATTTTGAGTAATTAATTTTTGTTTGCATACAGGAATAGGGTAGTTACACAGTGTGCGGGTCGATTATATCAATACACTTTGACGTCCACTCTGCGCACTGCGGTTGAGGTGGAACTGGAACGCGAAATTAAAGAATCGAGAGCAAATAGTGAGTCGAAGTTGAATAGAAGATTTCCCTGGCAACCAGCGGAAATTTTTCGAACAGAATTAATGTTGTTCAATTAGAAAAAAAATTCTCCGTGATTAACGTCGTAAAATATGACAAAAATATTTATGCCAAATAAAGAAAACCGCCTTACCACGAAATGTAATGGAACAAAAAATAGAACAAATGAACGTTGCCCCAATTATAATCCCGTTCCAACGGACTCAAGCACGTCCATGCATTCATTAGTAACTTTTCCGCACGCCGTGCGTAAAGTTCGATTTTACGCACGCGAGCGTGCGTGTAATCGGACTTTACGTGCGTTTGTGATGAAAAATTTTGTTCGATACATGTGCGAAAGTTGTTTTTCGCACTTGTATCGAAATATACCATTAACTTCGCGGCTGAAATTTGAAAGAATGTGTACTCGTCTTCTTCGCACAGTCTATGCAGATCGAATCTCACCAAGATCATCTTTACTTTCTTGGGCTCTGATAATTTCCCCCAAATTCCAGGCAAATGTGACTAGCGCGTACATCCATCAATCTTTTGAGCCCTGATGATTTTCCAACTTTGTATCGCAATTATTTATGAGTCCAGTTTCGTGTGTTCGGAATTTAGCAGACCTTGTGTCCGTGTTTGATCAATTCCACGCGGGTCTGATAAATCCGATTATCCAAGACTCTGTCTCACTGTCTTGCTTACAGTTCACAGATTTATAGACCGGACAGAGATACAGAGATACAACCGCCTCCGATACAAACGGACAGATCTAATCCCGACCCAGCGAGCCGAGTAAATTATGGATTCCGTTTACCATTTCATTAGTTCATTGGATTCACACGGCATCGGCTTATCAACCTATTATTCGGTTTGACATATGGATGATATATTCATACACCGCAATGGGATATCGGCCACAGACAATATGGGATTTGCCACATAATAAACATTGATTTAACCCAGAAAATTCATTTTCATACACTCGAGACACTCATTGAAACTAGTTGAAGGCTGCTGGACAGCAACGTCACATCAAAATCAACAATTCCAATGCCATATTCGAGTGTCTTGATGTATCCTCCTCTGTCGGTGGGGTGACACCGTTAGTGAAGTCTAAGAGTTTCCTGAATCAGCCGATAAAGTTGGGGCGCTGCGGTAGAGTAGTCACCGACTCGAATCTGAACAATGTTCATAACCTAAAAACCTCGCCGTGGTGATCAGTGAGTGAGAATCGTGGCGCAAAGGACGTATATTAGAGAGAATGCGCCAGTTTGTTCACAATCAGGAGAATTTCAAAGTGAAGAATACATTTGTCACCCAAAGAAAACTAAATGATTAGTACTTTTAAACACTAATCATTGATGTTAGTCATTATTTCGGATCAAATTCAGATTTCTTGCCCTTTTTTTTATATTTTTTAATTGTATCCATTTTGTATTCAGTGATTGCTCTCCAGCGGCACAAGTTTGACATATCTTACTCGTTAGTTACACTACTTGATAGTTGATAGGATATGTGTGCTGTAAGTCATGGTGTGTACAGTGGGTTCTCGTTATAAGAGACTGATCGGGGGAATAGGGAATAGGATTCCAAGAAATCCAGCGCCGGAGCGTTCTCCCACCACGTACCTCGAGAGCACGGGTCAAATGGTAGCTTATAACGAGGAGTCCGAGCCAAAGTTGGGTTGGGATTATACAATTCGTACGCAGGTAGAGTGGGGGAAGCTATAAAAACGGAACGAAGGGGAAGACTCTTACAACGAGGACTCTTATAACGAGAACCCACTGTATTAGAGTTTGTCTGTACTGTTCTTGTTTAGTTGCTGTTTGGGTTGATGGTGTGTCTATAATTGACTATAGTTGCTCGTTGATTCTTACATCTTTTGGATAAAGTAGAAAAATATCAGGGGGGTATAAATTATTAATGCTAGTTTTTATATTGTATATGTTGGTTTTAGAGGGTTGAACCTGTTGTGGCTGGTGATACGGTTTGTCTGTGGTTTGAGTTTCTTAGGTATCGATCACTGTGGTTAATCAGCTTGTCTAGGGTTTCTTTGTGTAGTTGTTGAATTCAATATCCGAAATGAATAGAAATTTGAGGTTAGCTGTTTCGTTCATGATCACAACCGCTGACTACCCCACCGCAGCGCCTCCGTACCCACGGTCAGTTTCGGAAACTTACGAAAACGAGGAAATACGAATTGTGCAATGGGTTTCCACAAACGACACTAGATGGCGGGATGGTCGTACCGAATGGTGACGTCATGGCCTGGCGCGTAAGAGAGAGAGAGAGAGAGAGAGCCTTTCGAACGTTACCGAACTTTGACTCGACAATATATCCTATATGCGCGATGTAATGATGTTTGTTTTGATTTCATTCATCTGCCTAGTCAAACAACGATCGAAAAAGCTTTTTGCAAGGTTCTTCATCTAATATTGTACGCGATATATGTCTTCGGGACTTTCTTTCTTTTTGGCTATTAGGTAGGTAAACATAATTTTCTCTTTTCGGAGTCTCCGATACGTTCATCCCTCACTCAAAGCTCCTACCATTGATTTCCTAAACCTCATTTCCATGTTGCTGCAATACTCCAACGACATTATATCCAGAATTAGTTAATTGGGGTGGGAAGCGCCCGGGGCACTGGGGACGGCTCGACTCACGGTGTTGAAGTACATTCACCCAATTAGCCGGATGCTTGATTACCGATAGACGCCTCATGCACCCCGCTCATCAACATTTACCAAAACTTCAGATCGTTACGGCTACTTGGTTCAATGTCCTCTTACTACCCATCGCTGGGTCTTTAAGGGGACTTGGCAGGCTGTGACTACTGAAAATGGGGTAAAAATTCAAACGGCATTAATTCCATTCGGAAAAATTCGCCTCGCTCGCATATTAAACCAAAAAATTCGAGAAAAACGTAGAAATTAGAAAAATGGCGGCAGACATTCTAGAAATCACGAAGAATTTGCCACATTAATTGTTGTGTCAGTACAAAAGAGCTCATTTATCTCGAGGTACGTCGATTCAATCTGTGAAACAAATTGATATCTTCAATTATAAAAATGTATTAGGTCCATATCTTGAGGCATTCTTGAGTTATCGTGGCAAAACTAACAGAAAAAGTAGTTTCGAGGAAATCGCGTTTAAAGTTCGGGCGTAGTGTTACTGTAGGAAACTGTGACTTATGTAGAACTGGTCTCGTACCATCTCACACTTTTGGCTCTCCTAAGCTCAATTTTGTGAATTTTTCACTTTTGTCTGAGCTGAAACGTTCGTAAAAGCTTGTATAGATGTAGAAAAAAATGATTTCTTTTTTAATCCAGGCCCTGCCTAGTCCCCTGAAATTGGGAATCGTGTATCTCATAGCATGGCCAGTTCGGTCATACTTAGAGGCCTTAATCTGCTCCTGTCATCGACTTTGCTCAATTGATCCTCACATGTCAGTGTAATATCCTAGCCGCGGTTATCCCCACGTTATCGAGTTGTTCACCGCTTGGTTACCAATCACCCCGTCTGGTATAATAGCTGGTATATAGACACGTACGTGATGCGAGCGAGAGGGAAGGGCTGATGGGTTTTTTTATGCGGAGGCCGGGGTGGCACCAGCCTCCAGAAAATCTCGTTACCCCTGAACCCCTTCGTTCTCTTTCCTCCTAACCCCGGGGTTTCACCTTTTTCAGAGAACTGCGCGTGGCGCGAATCGCTAACAAGTTAGTCGCAAGATTGCCAACTCTGAATGTGCTAGGGCAATGGTCATTTTCTGATTAGGGTCTTCTCAAAGTTTTAACGCAATCTAGATGCCCCCTTTTCCAAGCCGTGTTTAAAGCTTCTGTTTCACGGAGCACTTTTATACGCGCGGATATCGTACAAAAAAAAAAAAGGAAGAACGCTTTACTCGTGGGTTTCATACCACACAATACACTCTTATGAATTCCTGGAAGCTAATTACCCCCAGGATAATGGAGGTCTGTCGATAACTTGCAGCTGTAAAAATAAAAATAAAATGTCCGCAAGTTACTTGATATTATTTTCCAGATTGGTTTATATAATGTGTCGTAAACTGCTGCTTCACGATTGCACAATAATTTGCTCACAGATAATATTTACGTTCCGTTTTGTGCCAGAAGGTCCTTCGCTCGTAATTCACGTCCATATAGGTATAGTACCTCTTACTTTATATGAATAGTACCGTTTTAACGCTGCGTAACGATGAGTGCAGCAGTTTGCGAGGATATTAATTTCTTGCGAATGGGTGTTCGCTCATGGATCTGCGCAAGAGTTTGAGGCAACAAATATACCGAAAATTTGACAAATTTTCGACCGAGGCGATAAAAGTACTCATTTTATAGCGAGCGTGTAGCTGCGCTCTTGTTGCACCAGCTATTACAATGGATTCGGGGTATCTGAGCCGTGCAGGAAATGAGAAAAATAACGGATTACGATTTTATGGACGATAGGAGCCAAAACGCAGTTTCACAGTCTGCATACCTATATACGTCATGCGATTTTCACGGTTGATTATTTTTTATTATACACGCAGTGCGAGTCGCTTTGTAGTATCCTGAAAAAAAAAACAGCTCTTCATACTCCGATAGGGGATGTTTCCGAGAGTCTGGCTTCTCCTCAGGACTGACTGTAACGATCGTTGTGTATATACATATATCTCAACGACTGCCATAACTCCGCGTGTGCTTAAGCGAACATCGTCGCAATATTTCACTGGTGAGGAAAATTGGCCTTTCGTTTGTTTAAGAAACGGGCAGAGGGGGGGAAAGGGTGAGACGACGGTTTCATGTTTCTGGGCCGTGGGGTTAATCGCCCCGAGTTTAAGCTGTTGTTTTAAAATTTAACCCTGATTGAACAAGGGTCCCGGCGTTTCAGCATGTCGTACGCGATTTCTCCCTCCAGGCTTGTTTTTGGATCAATTATTTCTCTCCAAAAAATAAAGAGAAATTTATTACGGCATGTTTACCACGTCCGTATATATCCGAGAGAAAATGCAATTTCCACTTTTCTAGCTCTTCGGAATTACTTGAGTGATTTAACTCCCGCGCAACCAGCAGCTGACGACGTTCAGCAGTAAACCATGGAAGCAGTAGAAACCCCAGAGGCGTTATAATTGCACTTGGATAACGACCAGAAAATTAAAACTAATTTTATACTTTCGACGTATGGTGGCTCAAAATTAATAAAAAAATACAACATCCAACATACTTGTACTCTATTAACTCGACATAAAGTGGGATACACGGTTCTTTCTTCTCACCACAAGCATCACGCTCACAATATCGACCATACTGGGAACTCAAGCCAATTATATGAAGAGAGTTCAGTTACGAACGAAAAAAAAAAAAAAAACACAGGAGCACCAAAGGGGGTATTTGCTTAAATAATTTCTATGATTCGTGGAAAAAGAACAATAGGCATCAAATTTCCGGATCCCGTTGTACCAATTTATGAAACATGAAACAATTCAGGTTAATTATAGGGTTTAATCTGATCACGAAATTTGCAACTGTTACGATTGGTAATGCACTATTGTTGTAATCTGGTATTACAGGAATGTGTTGACGCCTGTAGGGGGCGAAGGGGGGTGAAACACAATGGCGAATCGAGGGTATCTGCATCGTAGCTATACCCCGTGACACGCGAATAAGCGATAGACAGTTGACACGAAATCGGGCAATTCGAGTGAAATATGAAATACAAAATCAAGGTCATACGGTGCAAATGATTCGACGATCTGACCAGATTACTTGCTCTGTTTTATATTCCTCTCATATCAAACGACCATTAAAAACGCGCGGTACCAAGATGCCACGCGGAGTCGTCGAATGAACTAAATCGCCAATTCATTGAAATTTACGACCCTCTCTGTCTGGAAATGGCGCTGTTTTAAAAATGATGAGCAACTGCTGAAATACGAGAAATAAGGCAACACAATTCAGAGATGTTACAATTTAAAAATGGGCTGTTGCATTTACAAAGTGTTATGCTGAAAATAATCAAAGTGGTTACCACTTAAAAAATCTCTTCATATTTCACCTAAATGAAAAACAATTTTTTCCTCAGCGATATTTAGATTCTCCCATGGTTACAGCGTGGAGTAGATTCGAGTTTATTGATAATTTAGAGAAAAAGGGTTTCCCACGCGGAGCGTCGCGGCTGTAGCCCATCAAGTGTACAAGATTTTAGAGGAGGCGGGCGTAAATGCGTAGCGTGAGGTAACGATCTTAGCGGGGTATGAATCACTCCTGATAACGCAGAAACTCCTGTAATAAACCTGGAAAGTACTTACCGCATAACCCACTTTGACCTATCGGTACCGAAATGACTCGGTTTGGGTGCTATTTTATCAAGCAAGGCGAAAGGGATATCTGGATATTTATACAGGGTGAATGCCTAACGTCGGAACAGTCTAAAGTTGGCCAGAATCGAGAAACAAGGGTTCAGACAGCCCTGAACCAATCCAACTGTCTGGAAGCTCATTTCTCGATTCTACAGCCAACTTCGGACTTGTTGGACCGTTAGGAATTCACCCTCTATAACTTATAACAAGGTGTGTGAAACATCGAACGAAATGTTCATTCTTTGAGAAGCCAGTGCTCGGAATTAACGAAGAAAATAGCTCACGTTATTGGAAACCAATATTCATACTCTATACTACGTTCACTGCTAAAAGGAAGGTATGAATAATGACGTCACAGTAAACGCGGTAACCGAATATAATTGGATATACGTTTTTCAATTCGAAGCCTTTTATCTAATAGACTTTTATCTAATAGATTTTTCACCAATCTAAAGAATCTTGAAATGAAAAATTGATATTCAAGCCACGGTTTCTAATTTCAATATTTTGTTTTAGGAATATTTTATCACAGTTATCGTAGCTTACGAGCGAGTGAATTTAATCAATATTCAATTTTCGATATTATTTAGAACTGAATGCTGATTTGAGTCTCAGGCCTAACCCGACCTAATTCTGGGTAAACGGTTTAGGTTGGATCGGCCAGCGTCTCTGCGATGGGGCTCAAAGGCCTAACGAGAATTAATCAAACCGAGTCCCAAGTCTTCGGGGGGTTGAAATCCACCGGAGCGTAGGTAAGTATAATATTTATGGGTTGTTTCGTGTCCTGCGTCCCTTTTGTGAGCTGTGAGAGATGAGACGAGATTTAAGACTCTGGGTGAGTTGAAGAGAGACTTGTGAACTGGTGTTGTGATCTGGGAATTCTCTCAACCCCCTGCGAACCCCGCGTGAGAAATGAAATAAAAAGGAAAAAAAAATGAAAGAGGCAAATACGAAAGTTTCATGCATTACCAACATTTGTCATACTTTCACGTGTTATTTCGAGTGACATTAATAGCATCACGTTTCTCTTGCTCTCAGAAACTCTTAAGTACCGGTGGAGAGGATTTACCTTCTTTCCCCTTCTCCTTGTACATTTTCCCACTGGCTAGAATTTCAACCTCCTATTCAAACTGTATCGGCTCGTCCCAGAAGCAACAGCCGGAGTTTCTATAAAAATAGCTCAAATAGGTTTAACCTGTTGAAAAAGATTAAGCCTCGTCGTTTTATTGCCGCGTTGATCAAGTCTGCGGGCGTATCTGGTACGGGATTAATCACTGTCGTCTGCTGCCTTAACGATGCTGCTATTTGCCTTAAATGCTACCAAGGGATGTTGGCTGCAATCTCTTACGCGAGATGTAATCCACGGAAGGTATTCACGCTGATTAAAGCTCGGACGTTGATTATACGGTACATAAAAACTCGCGCGTCATTTCCCACCTCTTTGTGTCCATGTCGTGGATACAGGGATATTTCGAAAATAAGAAAAATAAATATCTTGAAAACCGCAGACTCTGCGGGTTATTCTTTCCCCTCGACATTTCCACCCTGTGACCGTACTTGGGGTGGAAAAAAAAATTCGGGTCGAATATATCCCATCCCACTGAACGAGAAACTGTGGGTAGAAAAAAGGGCGATTCTTTTTTTTTCTTTTTCTTTTTCGGGGAAATAAAATACGCTACCCTTTGTCCCCAATCTCGCTAATGCTTCTTCATTATATATGGCTTTTCCATTTGTACCGCGACATTTGTCAGGAATACGAACACCGCTAATTAATGCTGTCCGGGAATTTGGCTTGGCTTCTCCCTTCCGAATTTTATCCAGTTCGTTTATCCAGTAGGTTCGCCAAGTACCTGCACCTACTCCGAGCTGAGCGAGCTGGACGTTATTTCGTTTGTCAGTTTCGTAAATTCCAAGTGAAAAAGTGTCATCAGAAATTTGATACCCGGAACGCGGAAGGGCTGGAGGCCGGGAAGCTCTCTGCTTCCGGGTCCTGGATGATATTCTCGTCTAAGACACTGGCCCGAATATTAATATACTACAAGTTAATATACTGCGTGCCGAGGGGTTCGCGCCTGGGTCCCGGAGCCTCGGAGCCCCGGAGATCGTTGAGGCTGTTTATGCCAAGAGAGTGAGCGGTGCAAACGAGGTGTCCGCAGCTTGCAGAGCTTTTAGCTTAACGGGCAGCACCCCGAGCAGAGGATGAACTGTTTTAGCGAGTAGCGTACACCGCAACAATGGTGCTCCGGCTCCAGAAGAGGGTTCGTTAACGGCCGAGGATCAAAATAGGCGGACGTGATTCTCGCGTGCTCGCGATTCTCGTTCCCGTACGTCATTTCGACGGACGATCAGACTGGATCAGAGCAACGGGCCTGAGGGATTGTCCTCTTCGATTCCAACTGTTTCAGAGATTTCTAACAATTCTAAAAAAACAAAAAAACAATTCGAACGGTTTCGAAAAATCTCAAAGGATTTCAAAGACTCTGAATGTCAGAGAATATTCAACGGTTCTAACAGTCGAGTCTAAGACTAAAATAATTCCGAAGATTTCCAAAGGCTTGAGAGATTATCGTGAATGTAGCTTCAGTCTGAGGCTGCCGTCATCGAAAGTGAATATATTCGACGAATATAATAATATAAGAGGTCACAGTTGGAACCGCACCTGGTTTTAATTGTGTTAAAAATAAATCAATTAGAGTTCCCTTCGCAGGGTCGAGTTTGAGTGGAAGTTTGTTCTTGCCGTGTTTCTTAACGAGTTGTTTTCTTGCCTTGAGCTTTTTTGTCCCCCTTCCCCCCCTTTGTTTTTGTGTTTTCACAGTTATCCCATTGTCGAGGTTATTTCACCAACACACTAATTGGGCGACGATTATACGAGAAGATAGAATCCTCATGAAGCTCATGGAACCCACTGGTTGGAAAATGACTATAAAGTGGAAAGGTCGCGGGTCGTTCAGACACTCGAAACAATTGCATGAACAGGAAAAACAGATACACTTCCAATTATGGATCCCCAGGGATTTAATATTCCTGCGTGAATTCAGTCAACCGATATCAGTGATTCTATCACGTAATTTACGCTGTACTGTCCACAGCAGAGAATCGAGTCAAAAGAGTTCTCAAAACCGGTATTCGCAAAAGCTACGCAAATGAAGCAACGAGAACGACTTTCTCTTTGTTCTATTCAAATTAACCATATTCCAGGCATTGATTAGTTCATTTCCCAGGATTCGACGTCATTAACAGACTGCAGGATATATCTTTACGTCTTCTTTTGTCGGAGCAGTGAGGCGCTGATTCAGTGACGATTAGCTACACCGCCACAAAGGTTTCACGCCCTTTCATTAACCGGACCCGATGCTGTTTCCAATTTCAGAGAACATTCGTGAAACTGGACCCCCTCCCCCGATCGACGGCCGGATGTAATTGGACATTAGCATATCTAATTTCCTATGTTGCGCTCTCACAATCAGAGACGTGATTGTGGATATTTGGAATTTCGAAACTTTGGTCGTTTTTGATTCCTGTAAAAAACAGTCATACGAATTTTGCATTTCTTAGGGTACCTACTATTACTGTGATATGGTCAATTAAATTTTCCCTCGAACATCATTCCCAGATTAATAGTGAAAATGGTCCAAACCGAGAGGAAATCGAAAATCTATGTCAGGTCTAGACGAGGGGCTATTCACTCCTGGAATCAACTGTACAGCCCGTCGAGCCTACACGTGGAGGAAATGAAAATATCTGCTACTTTCAGGGCTGAATAAGCCTTACAGGACCTATTTTGGCCCCAATTAGTGGATAGAGATAAAGACCCAATTTAGGGATTTTAAATTTCGACTCAGTTATAGCTAAGCCAGGTAGAAACCGATTATTGAACAGTCAAACCGAACGAACGGTAAATTTGGACTTTGCTCCAATGGTTTTTTCTTTCGTTGGGCTTTCCACTGTGGATTTAACCTGTTAAAAAAGCATTCAGACGAAATTCAAGATATATAATGGCGAGCAAAGAATGGCGTAATAAAAAACGAATTGAGGCCTTTATTTTTTATTCCGAAAGCTTTTATTTGAACGAGCAGTGCGCACAAAATGTCACGACTTTTGATTCAATGATGTCGCAAATAAAGATTCTAACGAGGGAGTAAAAAACCGGTATAAATTGTGAAAAGATCTTTATTTTATCTATTTCTTGTCCAATGGGCACGATGTTGGTTAGAAATTACAGCTAAATCCTCTTCGATCTTAGAAATATTTCAGTGGACTGAATTCGATTTTACGAGTAATTACAGGTAAAACACGAAGGCAATGAATCACGGCTGACCGACGATCCTCTGAGGTGGAATTGAACTCGAATCGAGTAATTTACTAATTAACAGAGTTAATTTTATTAATGAATCAAGAATCAGGGGCATTATAAAAGTACATTTCGCAGTAAATGCAGAATTGTGAAAAAAAAAAAAAATGAATGAGAATAGAAATAAAAAATGTCAGCAACGAGAAGAGGCGTACAAATTGGGGCTACTTTTCAGTGCCTCGTCCTGTAACAAAAATTTCAAAAGAGATCCGTGGAAATAAATTTACACAACCGTCAAAACGAGCAGCTAAGCCTTTTCCATCTCGTGGTGCTGCGATAAATCCTAATTTTCAGGAGGGAATAACTGAATAAAATTTCCGGGCAGAAAAAAAAAAATACGATACAATTCTCCCCCCGTATCTTTGCGGTGCAGATCGTGTTTGCAATTTGTCCAACAGTTATGCGCAAGGGTGAGTTGACTGCGGGATTTTGTGTACCCGTTAAATTAGGGAGCTCTCGAGCGTGCAGTTCCCCTCTTGTCAGACATATATCTCTGCCTATGAGCCTTTTGGAAAACCCGTGGATACGTGTGTCGAGAAGAAGACAAATCGTTGATATTCTCTGCGGAATGTCTTGTCCAGGTTCAACTGCCTCATTGATCGATTCACCAAACGTTCATTTGCGAAGTCTGTAATCAAGCAATTTTCGGTTTAACATTCGTAATTTCGTTAATTAAATTCACTGAGGGGGGGATGAAATAACTAGTCTGCGGTTTTTAACAGTCACGAAGACCGCAAAGACGTTTCTATCACGGAATGAATGGGTTCGAATCATTTATAGTCGTTTGAATTTTGGACGCGGATAGAATTGAAGCTTTGTCAAGGAGTGATAAGGCGAGTATAATCACAGAATTATTCAACGATCGTTCAGGCAAAATCGTTATAAGCCCACAAAATTTCCCGGCAAATCGTCGTGCCTGTCGGTGTCTATATAATACTATAACGATCGGTGTTGTAGTTTTCAACGCTGTTATCTCAATGTCCGTATGGAGTAAATTGTAGAACATAAGAGGAATGGTGTTGAACGTGTTATTAAACCAGGAAGCGAGTACATACCGCAACTTTAGAAGCGACGTGAATCGCACAGAGCGTTATACGAGCGACTGTGGTGTGGGTGTATTGTTGAAGTTTCCTCTTACTTCGTGTTCTACCAATTCAGTGAGGCGATAACAATAGGAAGTCAGTACTGAAAGTTATTGCAAACGGTATTAGTATAATCGACTATGACTTTCGTAACCTGGTTAACTGCCCATGTAGAGGTAGGTGGTGGAACCTGGGAGCTCGTATATCTATAGAACGAGAATCGGACACCCCGGTGCGATTTTCTCTCTCGAGTTTTATTATATTTCCCTCGCTACCTACGCTACGTCCAAAAAACGTAAAAAGAATCTACACGGTTCCGGCTGTATATACGATATCGTCGAATAGAGTTCACCAAGGTGGATATCCACCTGGATTCCTGATCCCTGAACAATTCCACGACACATTTAAGTCCCTCGTAAAAGACATCTTATCAGTTACGATCGTTTGGCATCACATACCTGCACTGCGCCAATTTCATCTCGGTAGAAGCCCACCTCTGCACGTGCGAAGATCGATCTGCTCCATTCTCATGATGCATGTGGCTGTAGGTACATCAAAATGCTCAATTTGTAGTCCCTTCTAGAGTTTCGCTGCTGAGTGTTGCAGGATTTGCAAAAAGCCACGGTGACTTCATCGCTCTTTTTATCTCGCAGAGTTTTTCAGCACTTCCGGTAGCGTGGGCTATTCACCTGAAATCGTACCGCCTATTGTGGGGTTGTGGGGTTGTCGAGGAGACAATGCCGCGGGAACCCGGGCCGCAGGAAGTCACGTACAATGAGAACAACAACGAGTGAGCCTTACACGTTGTGTCTATCTCGGTCACTCATTCATTCCACTTCCGTGACTCACCTGCCACGATTGTCTGGTTGACTTTCAGGCATTGTTCGCGGATATTCGGCTCTCGGAAAGTCTGAGCTTCCACCATCATTTCTCAGACTGTTCGCGAGCCTTGGAGATTTTGTTTTTGATTGCTTTATATAAGATCGCATAACTCCTCACCCTCTCGCTGACATCCTGAGTATCCTCAACGTATTGTTGTACACTTGTTCACTTGTGGAAGGCGTATCGCGTAATGGAAAGGTCTCGCGAAGTCTAGGACGTTAATTGACGTTGAACAATGTAACGCGATTCACAAGTCTGGTGAATTAACCAGAAACCAACCGAGTGGGAAGACTTGAAAATTGAGCCACCCTAGGAAGCAACTCTTCCACTTCGGTTGCGAGAAAGCTCCGGCTCAAAAGCTGCCTTAGCTTTGATATGAGCGACTAAACAACTCGCGATAAACACTTGCTAGTTTGAACTTTGAACAATTTACCATAGTCGTAATCTTCTTTTTAATTGGGTCATAAATATTCAGGATTATGCGCAATATCATGTATTTGGGTTGTATTTTTCTTTTTATGTACATCGATCACATTGAAACATTTAATGAGCAAGTTTTTTTTTTCCTCCAACAGAATTTATAACCTAATTAAAATCGATTATTTTATTTTTACCCAGTGACTATAATAATCATCACTTTTCATATATGTATTTAAAACCTGTAACCTTATAATTAGCTGTTCAATTTTAATTTTGTCTTTAAAATTTCAAAATTGTATTTTTTTTCCTATAACATTAACCTTTACGTAAACTATATGTATATATAACGAATTCTTTTATAAACGACGATATATTTATGTTATGACATTGGGTTTTGTATAGCGATTAACAGAATTGTATCTAGTATAATTAAACTAACGGGCAATAATTACATATAATGTCGCATATTTTCATCGACCATTCCACTAATGGGCACAAAATTAAGTTAAATCTACTTTGGCTACCAACCCCCGCGTATACGGATTGTTCAACAGGTACTGGGGGCATTTGTTTTGTATACTGATTTAGGGAAAATTTATTCAACTCTACCCCACTGTTTTCTATCATAGGTTAATAATACTTATCAAATTACGTAGTTATTGTTACGGAACATGCTGATGTACAGGAGATTTCGAAAACAAGTAGAACGTGTAAATTTGACACCGAGATTTAACGTTATACCTAAGTTGAGGAAATGACATTCAACAGATTAATCGTAATGTAATTACAATTTTTATTTACATATCGCAGATTATTATAATCGCCATAATAATCTCGTTAGGGTATTTACCGCGTGTCGTGTTCAGCCATCAACCGACGATTAACATTAATTAATTATTTTTTGATAATTTAGTTACATAGGTATACAGCGTGTAAATAACCAGCGTCAATTAAAATAACGAACAATGTTGAAAGTTTTCTTTTTCCTTTCTGCTGTCCCGTTGGACCGAAAATATACATCAAAACATTTCATACGGTATACACAGCTTGATTTAACAGGGGGTGAGATATAGAGAGAATATTACCAACGAGTCCTTTCATCGTAATTAATGTCACTCTGTGATAAAAAATAAACAAAAAAACTGTCCGAATATACATTCGAACAGTCACGTACACCCCGAGGACGTATTAAAACGTCGTGATATAATCCGCAGAAAATTTCCACAGACCAGGATGAAGGGGATGAAAATAATACTGGAAGACGGACCCGCAGAGGACGAACTCCGTCGATCACCTCCGTGCATGGCAGCCGGCTTCTCCTCCTCTGTAGCGAAGCAAAAAATGGATAGATATTTGTGTCATGCGTGTAAAGTAACTGTTTTTGGACGAGTAAGTTTAAGGTACTTTAGGCGCGCACCTCATACAATATTTTTCGTTATACACTGAGAAAAGAGTTTCTTTATACCAAATAAACGCATTTATTTGAAAATTTCGCGAAATATTCGTTAGCTGTTAAAGAATATCTTAACATGAAGTAAATATACATGTTGTTTCTACTACTGTGGAAATTCCGTAGTATTCACATTAAATAAAGCATTCGGTTGAGACAGAAATCACACGATGTCTCCTCAAATACAGATTTATTAACATTTAACAAATCTTACATGAGGGTTGGAGATTTGATGTAATTCGTGCGTAGTAGTCTGTACGCTTGCCGCTAGAGGTGAGAGCGGCGCTGAATACTCTAGCTACACTCTCGCGAGTAAAAACGCGCCAGTCATAATACATTCACCGACGTGAGGCGCGTCATTCGAAGCTCGAGGCGAACCCGTTCCTGGGCATTGTTTGGGCAGCATATTTTAGGTATGCACTATCTTTTTCGGTGGAAATAGTGAAGACAATCCAACAGTCACTTATCACGTTAAAAAAAAAAAAATTGGGACATGACGTCTTAGTCAATACCTGATTGGTCTAAAAAAAATATCATCATTCGTGGATAACTGCACTGATAGAAAAGCACAATTTATTAACTATTCATAGTTGAACTTCATGATCGTTCTGCTGAAACAACAGGTGCGGGTTGAAGAGAAATACAAGATTTCTTAACTATTAAGAAATCCTCATTTCATTATCGTGTTTGATCGTCTGATATAACTGGACGCGAATCGTAAGGAAATTGATGATTCGTTTTAAGTAATCTTTATTTGAGACATGGAAATACACTCAAATAAATGATTTCTTAGCTATGACTAAATGTATATTTGCTCATATACAAATATACGATTCGGTAACTGTTAACGAACTTTATTAACAACAAAACTCTTTTCTCAATGATACGAGGAATATTAAATATTCAATTTTTTTTACGGCACAGGCATTAAAAAGTCACTTTTTGACGCCTGTTTTCGTTCCGGCAAATGGCACTTTATACCGCTAAGTTCAAAGTTGCGGTATAAAGTCTTTATTCCGCAGGTTACCCCCTCTCTACTACCTTTTACAGCAGCTCCTATACGCAGTTCGTGCGGAACTCAACTGGCGTCAAAGTGACTATTAATGCCTTTTCCGTAAAAAATATTGTATGGGGCGCGCGCAGAAAGTAACTGTTCGGCAAGGTTATGTTTTTAGTACTCGCCGTTGCTTTACAAGGCTCGCCTTCGGCTCGCCAGGTAAAACCAACGGCTCGTACGAAAAACATAACCTTGCCGAATAAACAGTTACTTTCTGCGCATGCCACATAAATATCTATTTTACGCCTGACGCATTAAAGTCTTTTTACAGCAGTTACCTGGCTTTGAAGGACTCTTCACGATCGTTTGCCAATTTTTGTACCTCAGATCTCAACTGGCATTGAAGTAACTTTCAAGGTCCTCTTTGTAAATAAGTGATTCATGCGGCATGTGGTTTTACGCGAGGGCTATAAAAGCTTATCTTTACGAACTCCGTCTGATAATTGCCTCAAAAAGTAGTAAACTATCGTAAAAGACTTCCAAAGCCAGCTAACTGCCGTAAAAAGATTTTTCAACGCAGTGCTGAAGTTAACTGCACGGAGTCATCAATGATCGGATCTAAATCGGGCCTCTGAAAGTGAATTTTTCACGCCTTGGTCGGAATAAATGTGGGGTAGGCAGTGTACGGCTAATACGTAGACGTACACGTGGAACAGAAAACAAACTACCAAAGGCGACACCCGCGCCCAATCTAACTCTCTAATTAAATCTCCCCAGAGTCCCCCGTCTCTGTCTTTTACTCCCTTGGTATCGTATCACGTTGCCCTGGTCTAATTCCTGTCCCAGCACTTCGAGGGCGCCAGAACCGTACTAGGTGTCGTTATCGTTGTCAAGGTCGTCGCGTAACGCGCCCTATGAAGAGTCGGTGTACATCCGAAAAAATTTTATACTGGAACTGTTAATTTCTGTTGGCTCACCTTCCGCTCTTCGTAGTTTAATTTTCCTCTCACTTCGTTGCGACGCGTCGACCACGCGTATCTAACGGGGTTGCACTGGCTAATTAAACGTAAATTAAACCGAACACCCGCACTGTTAAAAATATCCTGAAAATTCGTATGCAAACTGGAATGAAATTTACAAACCCTGGTTATTAAAGTGAAATTAATATAAAACATCTTGGAATTTCATATTTGTGTCTTAATATTCAAATAACATACTGAGTTTTCAATAACTATATCTCAATATCAATATGGTTCTATTGAATTTAATGAACTTTTTTGAAGATTCAAAGCATATCATGATTCTTTTTTAGTTTTCAGTGACTGTGTTTGAATTTTTAGTGCCGTCATTGAAAATGATAGCACATTATGAAATTTGTATGAGGGAATATAAAATTTACGGAACTGTATTCTGAAATTTAATATGCATTTGTGTTAAATTTCAAAACAGTCACAAAATGTCTCTTGCCGAACACTTAATCTGTACCCTCGGCAAAGTTGTGGGTCGAAAAATCTTGCGTTAGACTTTTGATAAGCTCTAGGAACACTTGGCTTTTGAACCAAGAGTTTTGCACGCCTTGGATAGCTCCATTTACATATCTGATTTGCCGAAAATGTTACTTCGGCATTATTGATTGAGCAACATTATTAATAAGTGCAAAGATGAAGCTCTGATTATAAACAGGTGAAAGTTGTACTATCATTCAATAGGTAGTTTGGCGTAGTAGGTAGGGCGTGCGACTAGTAAAGCGAGCGAGCGACAGGGTCCCGGATCGAATCCCGAATGAAACCATGATAATTTTCAGGGCTAAAAATGCGTTTTAACAAAGGTATTTCATTCAATCATTAATAGTCCTTCCAATTAAAAGCGTAAAATTTTTATTTTTTGATTGATTCTGCAATATTTTATAATCTGATTCAGCAATTATTGTAGCAGTGAAAACCCATTTTCAAATGAAATGATCATGAATTTTCAGAATGATTTTGAATTTTTAGAATGGCTTTGAATTTTCAGAATGATTTTGAATTTTCATAACATTTCTGGATTTTCAAAACTATCCTTCTCAATTTTCAATAATTTGAATGTTTGAATTTTAATGAGAAAAAGTATATGTTAATTTGCTTCACACACATTTCTATTAAATTTCATATGGAGATTTCTAAC